>VZSZ01008626.1:391845-483114 GCA_013398815.1 Ibidorhyncha struthersii | reverse complement strand
AAAAAAAAAAAAAGCTGAGAATTCACCTCAGTGCTGGGAACAAACGGGTACAGCAATTTACAGAGATTTCAGCCATGGGAATTAGGGGAGGTAGCCAGGATTGCTGTGAGGTCTCCAGGCTCAGCAGGTCTGTACTTGGCCATAAAGTGCTCCTTGTCTCCTGCAGTCAGATCACCAGGCGGCTGGCTGGAGGGCACCTGGCCAGCACACGCAAAACAGACGCAGAGATGTCCATGCAGCATATAATCCAAAGAGGATGCAAATAGCCACTGGTTGCTCACAGCTGCCCATACCAGTTCTCACAGTGTTCACCTCCCATCCCTCCTTGCCTGGCCACAGAGCTGGCTGGCTTCAGGGACCCAGCGGTGCTCGGTGGTGTGCCACGTTTGGCTGCCTCACTCCTCCTGCTTCTGCACGCTGGCAGTTTGCAGCACCTCTTTGAAGGCTGCCAGCTTCCTTTCCCTCTTCCCTGTTTATACTGGATCACATTCACCATCCCCTTGGCTCTGGTGCGCAGTCATGTCACGGACAGTCTGGATTCACCCACAGGTGCTGGGACTCCGAGCACAGGGAAATGAAAGGGTCTCTGTTCCCTTCACTTGCAGAGGGGCAGGAGCTTCTCTTCCTGACTTTTAACAGTTGCCATTGTCAGCCCCCTTCTACCAGCATGACTCCACCTTCCTGCTCACGATGTAGGGATCTCTCCCTTCTCCCAAAGGAAACTTCAGTTTCAATTGGCATCCAAGAGAAGGACACATGGCAGCGGAGGAGCATGTTGCATGCTCATGGCGGTAGGAGCTGTGTCTGCAGGACCTGAGGTGTTTATGGAGGGTGATGGTAATACAGGAGCAAATCTAAATGACTTCTATTCAGGGGAAAGCCCCAGCTGAGCACAGGACCAGTGCTGTATAAGATCATGGCTGATTGCCCCATTAAAGATGGCTCTGGCTTTCTCATGCTTGATGAGATGATCCTGTTCCAGCTCAGCAAAGGTGTTTCTTCACCTAAGCAAAAGGAATTTCATCCAAGTGGACCTGAACGCTGGAAAAGTCAGAGCCAGTGAGGTACTGCAAGCCAGGAATAAAAGCAAGGCAAAGCCAACGTTTGGGACCTCCACCAGGTGTTATTGGCCATTTGCTGGGGCCACCTCAGAGCTCTTGGCCCACCAGAGGTTATTGTATTTCAAATGTAAGATTTGAAGCCAGAGCGATTTGGCCCACCAAGAAAAGGTCTGAGCCCTGTGACACTCCAGGTGGAAGAGAAAGTGCATGGCTAGAGGCGACTCACAGAGGAGCAACATCTGCAGACCCTGAACCTGAGGCACTGGGAGTCTGAGGGGTCTGGTGGAAAGACCTGGGAAAGGGTCAAGGCAGGTGCAGTACGAGAACCGTGCAGATAGCTGGGCAGAAAACGTGTTTACATAGCAGGGGTATTTTTAAATCTGTTGCTCAGTGCTGTAAAACCAAACCTCCCACCCTGCTGCTGGTGGGGAAGGAGCAGTGACAACAGCAGAAAGCAGGCATGGAAGCAGCAAAGCTCTATGGCATCTTTGCCTTGATTTTACAGACCTGGGAGTAGACACACTTCTGCTGATATGCCTGTTATTTATAGGAAAGATGAAGTCTGATCTCAGCAATGCTTTCTGCAGAAGCTTAGAGAGAGATGCTGTGTGCAGGAAAATCTGCTTTCGCCTCCCCCCTGGAGCAGACCGTGGGTGGAGGTCTCCCAAGCTGTCCCACTGCTTTCTATCCCACCACAGCTCTCCACCGCTCTCTGAGGGTATGTTTAGAAGACAGCGCTTTACTTTGTGCTGCTGCTTATACTTGCTCATTCAGTGTAAATAACTGTATTAACTTTACAGGCAGCCCCAGTTTGAACTGACTGAGATTCATGTAGCAAACTGGAACTACGCCAGGCCCACCAGAGCAGAGTCCTGTTAGTGCGAGGTGGAGCCCAAACAGCTCTCAGGATGGGAGGTCTCTCCAAACGAATGTGATCCCTCCTTGTTCTTACAGATTAGTTTTAACACTGACACAATGGCTGCCAAATACTGGATCTGCCAGAAATGTTAACAAAAGGCACTTTGATCTCATTCACTTGTTCTTGTTAAGAATGTATTGTATTATTTTGCCTCCTTTGCGGTCAGAAGAAAAATGTTTTAGCCTTGCATATCACTCATGTTCAATAATCTATGTGCTGTGTTACACAGGGCTTCTGCTTTTCAGTGCTACTTGCTTTTGGACTGCTTACTTTAGCAGTTGTTGCATGGTATACATTTGTTTAAATACTTTAGGAAGGTTTTCTATATTTTACATAGCAGACTGAGATTTGTGGATACTTCCTGACATTCTCATCTAAACAACTGAAGAATTGAATTTTTATTATATGCATAAAAACTACTTAAAAATCAGTTTAAACTTTCGTGCTAGTTATTAAACTCTTAGCTTAGGAGTTAATACGGTTCACATAACTGTTCTTGGCACAAGGTTTACATTTTTCTAACCACATATTTATTGTAAAAAGTAGCTAATATTCACTAATAAAATGATACATTGACAACTATCTAGCAACACTATTTCTTGCAACGCATCTGCCTCACAGTGTACTGTAAAAAATATAGTATACAAGTCAAACAGTTTAATTCTCATCTTCAAACACAATGGAAAATGTAATCCCCACTAGCAAATTTTAAAAAAGGAAACTGTTGATGAGGAATTTTGATGCCAAATCAAAGTACTACATTTGTTTACACATAAAATTGAAGAATAAGATGTAACACGTTAAACTTGTTGCCATGAGGTATTGAGTATAATCTGATAGATTGGCACGACAATACAGTCAGTAATTATACTGGAGAACATACAGATAAATTTGCAAAATAGAATGAATATGCATCATTATCGCTGTTTCTTGATATTCTAAAAACAGTTCTTGTATTTTTTATCTTTGAGAAACAACCACATGGAAATTCTTTATTTTCAAAATGCAAAGAACATTCTGTTTTCAAAAAAAATTGATTACTTGTGCTGTATATCATGCTGTAGTTGATCTACTCTCAATCTCATCTTTGAAGGTTCAGTTTCCAACATGTGACCATGTAAAACAAAAATTTATTGTACTCTTCCTCCAAAGGCTAGAAGACAGAAAAAAATGCATGCACATTTAGAAAATGCTGCTCCACATTTAGAAAATGGTCCAGTGGTTCTTTTTGCAAAGAGAAATTTTGGCTTGACCGCTAGATTATTGAATACCCAATGGGCACACACTTCCTTAACTTCATGATGTCATTTCTAGGTGCTCTAATTTCATTAGTAAGAGTTAGTAGGTTTCCTCTCTTGTTTTCCTTCCTTAATTTGGTGGAGTATTTTCATGTAGAATCACGTTTCTTCTCTTTGGAGGTTTACTGTCAAAAGGAGTATGTATTGATGATAAGATTTGTTATTGTGTTAACTATATAAGATTTGTTATTGTGTTAACTATCAGGATCAACATATTATTGAGAATTACTAAGCTTGACCCCAACATGGCAGCAAATATATTCTTTTGGGCTCTGAACAAAATACAATACAAAATTTAGCACAATTTAGAAAAGTTTCTTAATTTATATCTGTAAAACTGTAATGGCAATCTTCTTTCCTGTTGGTGGCCAATGTAACCCACATCAGACATTACCAAGAGCATTAAGTGAGCTCCTTGAAGTTATTAACCTGCAAAGTTGCTGCTTCAGTAAAATCATTACATGATAGACGCTCCTAAACTGGTCTCTCTTTCTGTAGATTTCAGGGTCATCAAAACATCAGCTGCCCAGGGTAAGTCCCTTCAGGATTTCAAGATTTTTGGCCATTTCATTCTTATTATCTGAAGCACACATTCATTTCAAAAGCTTATCTGTCATCCAATGCACTGTTTAGCATGTTGCCACTAAAGATACCAAAATTTGTACTGATGCCAGTTATGTTTGACTTGGACAAAACAGAAGCATCTGAAAACTGACATTTTTGTGGTTCGATCAATTCACTGTTTTACAGATAAAATGACAAGATTTGGGAAGAATACCAGCCTGTAAAAAATTCACCAGGTGAGGTTATTTGTGGTTACCCAGATCATGCAGACTTGAGTATGGACCTCCACGGTTCTTGATTTTGGCTTGTAGGTTGTGCAACCTGATTGTTGTCAACAATTCCCTCCAAACATCTTTTGCAGCTCTCAGGCAGTGCCTAACATTAGCACAATCACTGTACTACTACACACTTCCAGGATGAGAGGTTCAATTAATTCTTAGTAGCAGCCGCAGAGATGGAGACATCAGGACAGTGGGGAGGAAATAGAGGGAGTAGAAGGATAGAAGAGAGCACATTTTCCTTAACAAAAATGCATCGAAATCCAGACAGCTTTGCACAGTAATCTATAAATTTCCAGTATGTGTCACATAGTCTCTCTGTTCATGTTGTCAAAGACTCTCTGACAGCTGATGAAATTTAAGGCAAGTGGTAGCTGCTGTGCACTACTTGTTCAAAACGGCAAAGTGTGAAACTATGATCAATGCAGGAATTCATAGGGCAGGAAAAAAGCACTTTGCTGTTTTTGATGTCTGTTAAGTAAAATTGTGCAAAAAAAATGTGACGAAGCACCGTTAGTAACTAGATACAGATAGATACCTCACCAGTACTTTAGTACAAACTCGGTCTGATTCAAGCATTTCTGGCAAGATTTTGTAGTAAAGCTGAGTTGCTTCTGGCATTGTTCTCTCCATTGGTGCTCTCTGATGAAGCAAACCTCTCACCCATCTGCTTGGGAGAGATTCATACTGGGTAGCGTTCTTGTAAATTCACATACTGCTGACAGCTTGTTCCTGCTTTTAGTTTTCAAGCTTGTTGGTGTCCTGTTAGCCAACAACTAAGGTCACCTTTGTCACATGGCAAATATTTCAGATCAATGTAATTTTTAATCTTCAGATGACGGCTAATTCCACTACTCTCTTTCTTGTGCTGCCTTCCAAGAATAAAGTGGGGAATGCAGCCAGACACTTCTGCAAGACCATGCAGTTTTACACTCTCAGCAACCTGAATAAACTATTATTTAAAATTTCCTAAGCTTCTTAAAGCGTTTCCAATTTACACATGTACTGGGTCTGGCTGGGATGGGTTAACCCACAGCAACAGAGTATCAAGCAGAAGCATGGGAATAACTTGTAACTTGGTAGTTGAAGGCTACTTTAAGTAGGTACTCTGAATTAACCTGCCGGGGAAGATCACCTCGGAGAAAATGTGAAAACACTGTAAGATGAGTAACTGTGCCATTTATTGGGTAAATATCTATTGTGTTTATTGTATGAGTGCCCTTTTCCTTCTTTATATCAAGAAGTTTTGACAGGATGATTATCGTTCTAAAACCAAGAGCAGAACACGTAGCTACAAGGAATTCAGGTAAAAATACCTATAACTAAAAATGTCCAACTCTTAAAATTTTAAGATGCCAGGTTTTAAATCCTTATCATTTTCCTCAGCTTTAATTATTAGAACAGAGCCCAAAATCATTTGCCACAGGCTGAATTTCATTTGAAAGTTTCAGTTGAAAGTGTTCACCCGTTTTTCAGAATGACAGTGAAGAGATAATGTTATTTTACCCATGTTAAAAGTAACTTGATTTACTGGAGAAGTTCCGATGTCTTACTGATTTGGGTCTGGGATCTGAAATATGTCAGGGCTGTGTGTATAACATCCTGGCATTAAGAATTTGCCTTTATTCATGTCTTGGGAAATTTGCCCAAATTCGGTTAAAATATAAAATTATGAAAAATCTCAGTTTCCCCCTGGTAATAGATCACGTGTTACAGGTTGGCATCTGAGTTTCCCCAAGAATCTCTCTGTTTAGCGTGCTCCATCATGGGGTGGAAAGGCACAAGAATTTTCTCCCCTGCAGTTACTCCTGCAGGCACTCAAGGATGTGTGACCCAGTGACTAAAACCACATGCAAGGAAACTCTCCCACTAATTTCCTGATGGCTTCCAGCTCCCTAAAAGAGAAGGAAGAAGCTGCCTTATATCGAAAGGGCTTGTGAGGAATGCTGGAAGGAAAGGAGAAGCAGTGGAGGGAACAAGGGAGAGGTTACGAACTGGAGAATGCGGTTTGGACAGGAGCGGAGGAGTACGGCACCCCTGAACTTCAAGCCAAGCTCAAGACCCCTGAGATTCCTCAGGGTGCAGCGTTGCATACCCAGCTAATGGAGTCTGATACTGCTGTTTAATAGCTTAAGGACACAACTCCATCAGGACCAGGTCTGAATGCCACCAACAGCTAAACAGGGAGTTAAGTCTTCTACTCACAGAACCGCTGCATCTTGTACTGCATGTGTTTGCATCTGTTTAGTTTCTAGTTTGCAATTACAGTTAAAGAAAACTGATTTAAAATACATTGCGGTTGAGGGTTCACCTACTTAAATACATGCCTTTGTATAACCTACTGTGCTAAGCCAAGTGGAGTTTCTGTTTCTCAGTGTTCAGTTTCTCATTGCATCAGGAGAATGAAATCCGAAATTAGGGAAATACTTAGGACTACCAATTAACTTTTGAAAGCTTGATGAGTGCTAAAAATATCATGTGGAACAGGAAATAGACCAATAGGCCTACGGTTCATTGATCTGTTTGGTTTAGTCCTTTGTGTATTTTCTAAAGATCCACTGATTGCTCTGCTATATTTATTTGGAAATGCTACACACGAGATGGAAAAAAGGATGCTACAGCAGAAAAGAAAAATATCATTTCCCATAGTCTAGTGGGTAAATAAAAATTATTATCATAAAGTCATATGGAATTTATGTATTAATTTTACAGCGAAAAAACTATTTAAAGAAAGCTGAAGCATAACTTTTTAAAAAAATAACTTATGCATAATTAACTATTTCACCTAGTTTGGGATTAAGCAGTTCTTGACTGTAAAAATTGTAAGACAGCTTTGTTTCTTAGATGTTAATAAAATTTGAAATAAGTCAGCTTTAACCTCATTTTAATGGGGTTAAAGAAATTTAGAATAATCTGAGAAATATGTATCTGATTAAGAAGTTTTTTGAGAAACCAGGGAATCAATTCCCAAACCACAGAAACTCATTTTATGCATATGTAATTCTTCTGAGTAATACAGAATTAAACCTGTTCGATGAAGCTGGCAGAGGAATCAGTAAAGGCAAAACAGACATTTAAATGCCCATTCTCCATTCAGCCTGTAGCTTGAGATACTGCGTTTCTGATCCCACATAAACTGACCAAGCAGGAGTGCACAGCTGAGGTTATTGCTCCGAGAAGATTTTGTACCTATAAGCTCTGAAATCATGGATTGCAGTCTATTGTGCAATACCAAGAAGCACTTGGAGACTTTCATTTAATAATATCCTCTTGTCCCCCATCAGAAGTGATTACTATCTATGGGTGCTGCTGCATATTAGGGAACTGAGGCTTTCTGATCAACAACTTCAGGGCAACGCAACCAAACCGAACGTAGAGTGATAAAAATCATCACTGTGGACGCAGAAAAGGCAAGTGCAGAAGGTAGAGCTTAGCTGTGAATGCCATGTCCTGGCCCCAACTCAGTGATCAAAGACATTCCAAAACAAGCACTAAATGCCTGCAAGCTGCCAAAGAATTTGGGTGCAGTATTAGGAAGAAGATGAAGAACAGATTATACATCAGTAGCAGCTACTCCCTAGTTTGATGAGGATGGATTTTAAAAAAATAGCTTAGAAGATATACAAGCCTGTTACACATCCACAAAGATCCTCAGGAAAAGTGGTGTAATGTATATTGTGTTGTAGTGCTCCCAGGTACTATTTAAAGGAAACACAACAAACAGAAGGTTTTAGGGTGGAGACAGGAGAGAAAGTGATGAAAGAAATGGTGAACTAAAAAAGGAGAGGAGACTCTAGGAGACTAGGAAGTAATCGTGATACAAGGGTGGCTTTGAAACAGGGAATCTCCTGCTCTGAAGCTAAAAAAATATTGCTAGAAAGTCGCATTACAAGAATTAACAACTTTTGGCACCTCTTTCCTGCAATGACTCCAGGAGAGGAGGGGACGCAAACATCAAAATGTGGAGAGAGCTTTCATGTTTGTTATGAACAAGAGACATCTTATTTTTGAAGGGCAAAACACAGTACATGCATTTCTCATAGAGCAGAGCTGAACTTACTTTGGCCATCCCTCTCTCTGTTCCTACCCACCACAGGAGAATGAAAACAAGCTCTCGAAAAGAAAATGAGCTCTGCATGACTGGTTTGCAACAGCATCTGGTGTCTTGGAAACCGCTTCTTCAGCCAGTTCTCTTGGCTGCTTTGGAGATGCAGTGATGTTCAACTGCAATATGGTTAGGCTTGCTTCCCAGATCGTATCTACACTGGCCTGTGGAGCCTCTGCCTCCAGAGTACTGGAGGTAGACGGAGAAATTGCTCGGAACATGTACGTGGCTGGAACAGACTCGCACCAGATGGCCATTCAAAATAGCAGTCAGGAGAAAAGTGTCACACTGAGCAGATGCAAGTCTTATCCTTGAGAAAAGTCTTCCCAGCTTCCATTTTCCTCTGACTCATCTTCTAGAAGAACTGTGTTTATTTCAGTCAGAGCCAGTGTTGAGTCACAGATGCCACATGTCAGACCAGTTCAGTGGGTCTCCTTCATGGTTGGGGTGAGGAGAGTATTTTAAGCAACTAAACTTTTTTCCTTTATACATGCAAAGTCTCAGCTTTGTCTCATTTTCAGTTGCATGGTTGCTAGAACAGTGGCACACCTTCTGAAGCACTAACACGAATACAAACAAAAATATATCAGATAGACATTGCTAACAATGATAAGGAAAAACCCATTGTTTTTAAGGAACATTGGATCAGCCTTACATTAAATGAGAACTTTGGTTATCAATGCTGAATGTTAGAAGTTATTTTAAACACGAAGTGGCTGAGATCTTTACAAGCTTAATTAAGTGAAACAGAAAGTTCCTCTGAGCACCTGCACCTGTATGAAATGTTCTTTCAGGTTTTCTGTTCTTGAGAAAGCTTTTTTCTTTGATATTTCAAGAACCGCCTTTTTCAATACTTGAGCCATGATTTCTTTGTACTAAAACTGGATAATATAATACAATGGCATGAAAGGTAAAAATAGAACTGGAGGAGGTTTTTTTCATTTCCTGCTAATTTCCTCAGCAAATTCTGAAAGGTTTACAGTCATTTCATCAAATATCGGTACTGTCTGAGCTGAGCATATGGTCTATTTTGATCTACTTTCAGTTCCCAAAATAAAAAGCTAAGGGTCTTTCGTTAATATCTTTCCGCCCTAGCCAGAAAATGTGTGAAAGAAGCTCTATCACTCCTCTTCCTAAGCCCCAGTCAATCTGTGCCATGGAGGAACAAGTTTCAGTTCCCACCTTAGGCTAACCTACAAATTGCTTTATGCTTTCTTGCTCCAGCTGTGGGACTCTGCCTCTATCCATTCCTGCTGCTCTCCTGCAGTTCTTCCTATCAGTTCCTACCGTTTTATTGAGGCTGGAGATTTAATTTACCATTTTCTTGTCATAAGTTTTTAATAACATTCATTAAAAGCACTTTTTTTTTTTTGCCAAATAATATCTTTATGTTACTCAGAATTAAGGACTTGGGCCAATGTTGTTCAGTCAGTGGACCAACTCCAACAATTTCCTTTGAATCCATTAAGTTGGGAGGAATCTTAGAGGCGTTTGCATTTTTTCAGAGATGCCAGGCTCCTAAGATTTCCCAAGTTAATTATTCACCATATAGACTTTTCCAGGGTGCCATAAAATAAATAAACAAACAGCAGAACAAGAAAGGTGGCTTCATAAAGCCTCAACAGCACATACGGGGACAAAACTCTTTGTGCCATTTTGATTAATTTGATGTATTTTTCCATGACACTGGACCAAGTTATGCAATAAAAGGAAGACTGTCGGCATTTTAATTTTTGGACTACTCCATTGCCTTGATTCTTTGGCATTGCTGAGCAAAGCTGCATGATTTTCATACAAGGAGAAAGCATCCTGCTTGTAGGTGGTCAAACACCTGCTCCCTGAGCTAGAAAGGCATCAGCTGTTGTCCTTAGCATGCCTGATTTGAGGAAAGTAGGGTGCTGTCTACATATTTTCACAATGCCATTCATAAGGCAATGTTTGTGGCCTGCTACCATATGACTTATTGTCTTTGATAGGAGAAATAAAATTTTAATACAAGACTTTGACAGGAATATGCAAAAGGCTTTTTTTTAAAAAAAAAAAAAAAACACAGTTCTGAAGAAGTCAACTGCTTTGGAAAACTGACTAAATTCTGTTCCCAGAGCTGCTTTGCTGCCCTCCAGAAGCTTGTGGGGAAGTCCAGCTCCTTCCATCCTGAGACAATGGTTCCACCATACTTTAGGTACTTCATATTTCTGCTGAAAAGCCAACTGTCTTTGTTCTGTTTGGGATGGAGTATGGTACATCAGCATATTCAGATGTCAGGATGTTTGGATTCTGTAAGGAGGCTCATCTGGAAGCAATGTATATGTTTCAGTTCTTTGTAGAAAATGCTTAATTCTAATTTTTCACGAAAGCCATTTCTCTTGGAACAACTCATCTGCTTAAAATTAGGCGTGTACTTGTTTGTCTTGCTGACTTGAGGCCATACAATATACAGTCCTCTGATGCTGAGTAATTTATGTGCTTGCATAAATCAGTGGGCAGCCAACAGAAGACAGACTGGATGCAACAGTTTCACATATGCATTCTACTTCTCTGGTCAAAAGATCATGGAAATGAGCTCATACTTCATGCCTTTGAAAGTCCCTTCCTTTTTCTGTCATCTTCTGAAAATGCAATGGGGTATGATTATTTTCAAAATTTTTAGTGAATTATTTACAATCCTCAGCGTAGAAAAACTGTGGACTTTGCTATTTTCTCTGGTATTTGGAAGGAAGGTTACAAAAGTGACCACAGTCTACAATAGTTCCTCCTCTCCTTTCACCCCTTTGAAAGATTTAAATGTATGAAGGCTGCGTAAAGCCTGAAGAAGCCCTAGTTCTGTAGGACAGCCAAAGACTAACAAGAAAGCCATGCGTCCTGCCCCAACTAGCAGAAATCATTCTGTAAAGCAGAGTTGCAGAACTGTAATGGCACATGTCCAGGTCCCTCTGAGACACAAAACAGAGTGTGCTGAACTAAAACGCTCTTAGAAACACCTTGTGTTGGTCTTCTCGAGTTATGGATGGGCCTTCACATTGAAGCAGCAAAGCTGGCTTGTCCTGTTAGCATACAGAAAGCATTTTTCATAACTGTACGGAAAGTGTAAGCACACCCCACATTCTTGCCAAATGGCAGAAAAGATGTGATAAATGCAGTAATACAGAATAGAACATTTGCATAGATGTGAACAATGCAATAGAGAAGAGGTAAAAAAATAAACGTGGATGAGTCCAGACTGGTGAAATCCCCATTTCCAACCCTGATCTGCTTGCTTGCTGTGTACCAATGCTTATGAGTTATATTCAGGGAAAGGAGAGACACTTTGCTAGGTAAAGCACGCACTGAAGTATAGGTCTTTCTGAGGGTTACTTACCAGACCACATTCAGCAGACCACCCTGTAGCACACAGGGAGCCATCGAAATCCCAAAGGTTGAACCTAGTGCAGCTCCCCCTTCCCAGCTCCCCTGCAGGCTCTGGGATTGGCACAGGGAGCTTTCCAGAAGGGCAGGGGGACTCGCCAACCCGCCGTGGTGAAGACCCAAGCCCCCCTGCCCAGGCAGGGTGGTGGGAGAGGGCAGGGGTTCCTGCCTGCATGGGGTGCCGCAAGGGCTGCCGGGCGCAGAAAAAGCAGCCACAAGCCTTGACAGCTGTAGCAACACCAACGCAGCAGCAGCAGCAAGATGAATGAACGAACAGGCTGGCAGGATTCCCTAAAAAATGAATTGCCTCAAAATGTTTGCATGTGTTAGGCCAGCCCCTCTGCTGATTTTAAAATCCTATTAAGCCCTTCACTTAGAATTCACCGCTATTTTCCACCTCGCCTTCGCTAACAGTAGAGACCATTCGTGTGCGTTTAAAGATCTTCCTGTAAACTGTATGTTAAACATTTAATTCTTGAATAACATGTTAAAGCCAAAGGAGTAAGAAAGAGGCAGCACCTCTCAACTGTTTTTAATTTAGAGATAAGGGTCAGAGTTGTTGCTAGATGCAGAGACAACTGAGATCATCACAAGATTTATGAAAAAAGACACAACTTTTTATACCAACCAGAACCAGAACTGACCAAATTTCACTGGATTTTCCCATCTAAAGTGACAGTCAAGCATGCGAATTGAAGAAATGCAGCTCGTGAATGATTCTTTCTTCCCCGCTGAGCCCCTTCAGCACACGGTGCAGACTATGTGTGATACTGATATGTTAATGCCTCATATGTGCCCCTGGTCATGAACAGAGCAGGCAGGGGAACATCTGAACTAGGCTGACATTGGACCAGGCCACAATATTTGAGTTTTATGAGTCCGAGCAGAACAGACAATCCTCTCTACCCTTGCTTTAACAGTTTCCTTAAAGTCTGGGAAAATACAGAGAAAGTAAACAACAAGGTAATTAAAACATGTATTGCTTACTTCATCATTATGGGTGGCTGAGAGCTTTTTTGACAAAATACTTTTTCTTTAGGAAATGCCTGTGCTTTGAAAAGAAAAAAGTCTGTTGCAAGTAGTCCTTTTTCACAAACTAATAATTTCCAAAGCCTATTTAAAAAATTCTCAAAATGCCCAATTTCAAACTTTTTAATATAAAAATTCATGTTTGGTTCAAATAATCACTCAGAACTTTAATTCTAGTAAAAACTGTAAATGAGAGAATCTAAATGAAAAGTCTACTAATATTGACATACAATGTTTTCATTTACTCAAACCAACATTTTAATAGAAGGCTGGAACAAACATGTATAAGAGCTTGATTTTTCATCCTGATTCAAGGTAGAAACTTTGGTTCAAACATCAACTTTCCCAAGAAAAAAATGTGATTTCCTCATCGGCTCTATTCCTCATGAACCTTAATTTAACAAGTGTATGATACACTGATTTCTGTCAGCAGATCACAGTAAGAACATACTGTGGTAGAAATGAACTCCATCTTCCATTCGGAATTATCTTAAGCAGCTCTGTTAATATAATATGCTTGTGGGCATATATTATACGATGACACGAGGCCTAACCTTTCCCTTTCAAGCAGTTTCTCATTTCCTGACTCCAACAAACATAAGAGAATATCACATGGTAAAAGAATGCTGTGAAAAGTATATTGAATCATCTGGCAGTATTTAAACCATGAGATGACATTTTATTTTGCTTATTCTACTTTCAAATTCCTAACATCAGCTCTTGCTCAAATACATCAGTCCAGGCTCTGCTGTTTCTTTTCAAACATTCTTTATTCCCCTCTTCTTGTTCTTGTTATATCTTTTTATCTCTTAGCTGGAATGTGGATTTCTGTGGATGTCTAGAAGGAGATAAACACCCAAAGTCTGAGCTATTCTGAAAAATTCTGAGTATGGAATTATCTAACAGGACTTTTTGTTTTCTCTCTCTTTTTTTTTTCCTCCTAGACAACTTCAGAGTCATAGCTGATCAATAGTGTGTTAACAAGTGCTCCATGGCTCTCTTAATGCTTCAGGGATGCTCTGAGGGAACCTTCAATAGATGTGTCAAAGTAATGACATTATATATGTTTAAATCTGATTTCTGGTAAAGAGGCCGCTATGCTCTGGAGGCTCCATCTAAAAACACGGTGCTTCTTAGCTCAGACTACTCATACACCTAAAGCTGACCATTCTCTTAAGAGCTTTCTTGGAGAAGGTCCAGAACTCTGAACACCTTGAAGGGCTGAGCCTCAAACACAGTTATTTCCCAGGAGAGGCAGCACTTAGTAAAGCTATAAAAGAAACAATTCAGGAAAAAAATATGGGACAGTATGAAAAGAAAAGAAAATTAACAAAGCACAATAATACATCAGTTGCATAGCTCTAGAGACAGGTAAACAATGCATTACAGCCAGCAAGTAGCAACTGATTGCTGGTATTTGAACCAAAGGAAAAAGGCTTTGCTGTTAGCAGGGAGGGCCTTATGACACCACATATGTTTTCATGGATTTGAAACACAGAAAGGACTATTAGATCTTCTAGTTTTACTTCCTTCATAGCACAGGCCATAAAAATTCATGCTCTTCCTGCCATTCAGTAATGACTTGTGTGCTGGCAAGAGCGGCGTGCTCCGCAGGGGCACCTCCAGCCTTAGTCTGAAAACTTCAGCAGGGGAAGAAGTTGGTCTCTCAGCCCTTATAGTCTTGTTACAGTGCATCCATTCCAGCAAAGGTTTACTAGCCCACATGCACTCCAACACCAACATTACGTTATCCAGTGACATATAATTATACACGACAGCTCGTGATTCATTGCTTGCTTCAAGTGTTCCCAAATGTATCTTGGTTACATGCCACCATTGACGATGACGGCAGCTCCCAGCTGGACAGGACACTCCAGCAATGTCCTTCTTCACTTTACTGCGCATACTGTAATTTGGGAAGACCCAGCCTGGCTGAAAATTAGTTTGTGGCAGCTACAGTACCTTTATCTATCACTTCTGCCAAGAGAAAAGTAGAGATATTTGTCACAAAAAACTTCTGTTTATCTCAAAAAGATTGATTTCAAATTCTCTATAGTCACAAGGGAAATTACCTTCTACTTCTGCTGACACCACGGAAGACACCTGAGGGCGAGGCTCACTCAAGGGAAGGGGGAATATGAGATTACAGCATTAGATATGGTATTAGATAGGCCAGAGCACCACGACCTTACTGTGTTCTTTAGAGTAGTTCCCAGCAAATTTGGGGATTGCTCCAGTGCATATGAAAAAGTACCCTGTTTTCAGTGTAAGAATTAGAACAGTTAATTTCCACCAAAACAGAAAGAGGAAGAGAAGAAGACATAACAGTATTTATCCTACAAGAGAGCTTTGCTGTAATGTATGCAAGCTTTCTGGAAGAAATTTTCTTTCTTCTCTGTTTTTTTTTGTTAATAGTAACTCCTAAACTTATAAAAGACATGAAAAGACTCTCTGTTTCTTTCTAGGTTATATAAAATCGAAGCATCAAAACACATTTGTTCATCAGCTTATGAATAGCCCCTACGTAAGGTGCATAACTGTGTCCAATTTTTGTTGTAGAGGGCTTCATTCCTTCTTTTTTAATAATATGGAAATCGAATAAATTGCACCTGTAAATGTGCACTTTTTATCTTGGAGATGTAGAACTCCCTGCAATCGGAGAGGAGAGATTGCTTGGTGAAACCATAGAGGGAAATAATTTTCAAAAAGAACTCCTTGGACTAGAATACTGGTGCCTGTTCCACACAAACCCCTTGCACGGTATAGGTACACACACGTCACCCCCCAGGTCTGAGATTATCTTCCACCCATCCCATGTTTTTTGCCAATTCAAAATCGTGCAAATTCAGAGTCTGCCTCTAATAAATGTTGATGAGAACTGTGCATACACAAGATGGAATTGTAAATGACAAAAGGAAATGATGGCAGCAGTAAAAGGAGTCCAGGCCCTGGGGGAATTTTCCTGATAGCTGAACAAGAGGTTTCATTGTCCCTGTGCGGCCCATATCAGAATGAAGTCTAGGAAAAAGTCATTCAGCTCTTGGAGAGCAAGGGCAGCCTTTCCGAAGAGCAAAAGGAAGGCAATAGGGGGGGGGGGGGAGAGAGAAGAAATTAACTTGATTAATTCAAGGCACATTTAGACATTTTGCTCACAAACAAGAACTGATCTATCTCAAAGCCTGGTCTTCTCTAATAATCGGCTTTTATTGAGTTACGTGGGTGCTCTGCACTTAGCAGCAGTTACATTGCCTGTTTCAGTAGTACAAAGAAAGTTGGAGGCTTAGGTAACCCTGCCTGACTTCCAGTCATCCTAGTAACAGCCCAACAACAACCATGCAGTGTCTGCGAAACATCCAGGAGATGCCAGACAAATTATCTCCAAGGTTTTTCCAAAACAAAAGGGAATCTTTAAAGACATTTTGTAATCCATAAACAGCTCTGAGACAGATAGCAATTTAAGGAAGACAAGCAACTTCAGAAAGAGTGGAAATTCTGAATTCGTGCCCAAAATTAAAATAACTTTTTAATAGCCTTGCCCTTAAAGAGGAATTAATGAATGCTCTTTCACATCTTCATAAAGCTAAACTCTGGCAGATGTGAGATAGATTACTACATACAACATAAACAATATTTGGTCTTTCATCTTTTCAGCGGGGAGTGTACATCTCTGTACTTGAACAAAAGACCATTTCTAGCTCAGCAGAAGATGCAAACAACCCCGGTCACCAGCCGCGCTCCAGGAACCTGCAGGAATACCTGGGCAATGTTTCTACCAAACCCTGAAAGCTAAGCTAAGGGGTAAGTGGGGGTAGGGGAGACACGGCAGCAAGCCTGGGGTAGGATTTGGCCTGAACACCAAGATTCATCAGCAGTGTTTGCTTTCGTGCAGGCTGAGGACTGCCAGCCCCTGCCCAGCTGAGCTCTTCAAGCTGTAGCTAGGAGACTGCCTCCAACACATTAAATATACATCCCCTGCGCTGGCTGGTGACAGCTTGTTTGCAAGCAAGGGGGGAGGCCTTGGGTGCTGTCAGACCCTGGCTTCAGCAGAGCAGGGAAACAGAGCCCACAGGTGCACATGGGTGTGCTCGTAGCATCCCACCTCGGCCAGGGCTGCCGAAGCTGGTCCCACTCCTGCCTCATGTACCATCACCCTCACATGGGTGCTGCTGACCCAAATTCCAACCGACTGATCGGTGGCGCTCTGTCCTACAGAGAGGCCACGTCTCCTGCTGACCTCCAGGCGAGTGAGGCGGAGGAGACCGTGCAGAGCAGGACCCACACACCTACCCTACAGGGGAGGAACGTGGGACAGGACCTGAGGGCGCTTCCTTGTGGCCAAAGCTCATCTGGTGCCAACCAGCATTTCCCCAGAGCACCAGCTTTGGCCCTCATGAAACCAGTTCCCAGGTCTCTTTTCTGTACTCCAGGTCACCTGGGTTGAGCATCTGGAGACCAGAGGGGACACCATGCCTGGCTTCACCACTGCTAGCAGGCTAGCTAGAGGCAATGTGAGGCCTCTGTCTCTCCATCAGTAGCATGGAAACAGTGCCCTGGGGAGCCCTGTGGCAGCCACACATCCCATTTCCAGACAAATATGTAGATGGTTGAAGCTGATTTTTTGCCTTCGAACTAACTTGAGCAATGCAATACGGTGCTGGGAGTTGGACTGTGTGTGGTCAGGAGTGGGAGCACGGGTTCATTTGGGTCATCAGCCAGTGAGATGTGCCTTGCTCACGCTGCAAACAAAACTCAGGGGTGAAAAGCATGCTAAAATGTATGCCAGAAGAGAGAGGTCATTTATTGCCAATTATTCCCTGATAGTGCTGCCCTGCACATTGTGCCAAGCTAAAGGTAAGACCTAGAGTAAACAACTACAGGGTTCTGCACAGAGACTGTCTCCAGTTTCTGCAGGTATCTGTGGCTATTCCTAAATTCCCATCCACATTCTGAGGACACGCATTTGCAACACAGGAATATTTGTTTTTGGGAACTGTGCTTTCACAGTACAGCAGGAGCCCTGGGCAGAGGAGCTACGAGGAGCTGTATGTGCCAGAACCACAAAGGTACCTTTGATGAACTGGATCTCTTGCATTTGCACATTTATGATTAAACTTAGTTAGAAAAAAAATGTAATTTTCTTTAACTAGAAAAATCTATACCTCCTGTGTAACATTAGTATCCATGGAGATACAGCATAAAAAGCTATTCTAGCGCTGGTTTATGGCATCTTTGTTCAAAACAGCAGAGAAACACAAGCACTAATACCAGTTTAGTTGCTTTGAAATGAATAGATTAATGTACCACACCACTCTGTGCACATGGATACAGCCACAAATTCACCTTCCCCTCCTTCTCCCTCTGTCCTCAGGACTTTCTTCTATGCTTAATTCTCGTTTGTATTAGTATCAATAATTCTTAATAGATCACCTTACAGTAATCAATGGAAGTTTAACATCAATCTGTTTCAGGATTTCAGCTATTGTTACACTCTGGAATGAGCCTGGCAGCACTGGGGTGGGATCTGGGTTTGCAGGAGCACAAAAACAGGTTTACAAAGAGGGAGTAGGTAATGGAACACCAGGTAATTATTTAAAAGATCACAGATTGCATACATTTATTTGAGACGCAGCACTGAAACAAGGGAGGGGCCTACTTAGTGTTGTCTTTCCCTTTGTATTTCCTCTAATATCCTGATCCCTTCAAGCTGTTAGTCATAAGAAGAGCTTTATTAAAGTTACTGAAGATATTATAAAGGAAAAACAAATAGAGTGACCTGATAAAGCTGGAGCTGGCAGAAGTTTGAGAAGCCTGCCTGTTATTTTCCCTTTGAAATCTTGGCAGGCATGCCGAGTGTTCAAACCTGCTCCCGCAGTCTAGCTGTCATTCCCCATCCCGTGGTGGCTACCTTTATGATGAACCAGGTATGGTCTGGAGACTTTTCTGAGTTTCACAAAATGTGTTGCACAATCTGGAGACAAAACATATAAAGAATACATCAGCTCTTGTAGACAGTTTTGCAGACAGCGGCTCCCCCAGACAACCACATGACTGTTTACAGTAAATGGTATCGCCTGTTAATCAGGTATCTGTTTGAATCAAGACTGGAAGCTGCATCCCAAGGTCCCTCGACAGTGCAGAACCTTCTGCCTGCACCAGATTTGTGGCTGGCTTCTCGCTAGCCTATCAATAACCAAATGTTTTAATATTGCTTTCTAGTGTACTGAAGGGCTCTATCGACCCCAGACAAAGCGGCATTTGAAAACACCTTCATTTTTCTGAAAGACTGGGCATGCCTTTGATCCTTCATCTCGAATCGTCCTTAAATGGGTAATTGTAAATGTTTCTTGGATTCCTTGTGTTTGGGAATAACTGAGAAGGAGGCTAAAAAGCACATTTGAACGTTATCTATAAATCTAACTAGTTGGCATTTTCAGCCAGGTTTACCAGGGTGACAGTAATAGCTCCTTCTACCCTTACTGTCAGTGTTGAACTCAGTAGTCCTGCTTGTGTGGTCAGGTCGACCAAGTTCAGCACCTATTATAGAAACTGGTTGTCAGCTCCTTGTTTGTACAGCTGCTCCAGGTTTGTTCTGCAGCATTTTGGGGGTGGGATGCTTTTTGCTGATGAGCTGTGAGTGCTAGCACCCTGTCTTTGTTGGGGAGCGTGGAAGGATACTAGCTGCACGCTCCCACAGATACGCTTGCCCGATGGGCAGCACGCAGCTGTCTGCTACGCTGCCATCACCATTGGTACAGGTACAAGGATGTCAGAAAACTTGCAGGACTCTTGCACAAGTCTAACTGGGGAACACAGACACAGAACAGCAGCTTCTTCAAATGCTCAAATTACATTTCTAGCAACACCCTGCTGCGTTCTTTTGTACACTACATACTCATACCTGTGTACACATGAAAGTGTACTTTAAAGCGTAATGTTTAATAATATTCTTGGAATAAGTATCACCAAGACAGAATAATTTATGGAAAATACAGTTTTCCATATGTTACTGACTCCTCCACTTTCTCACTTTTAAGTTGTGCATATAGATATATATGTTTCTCACAGTCTTTTCTCTGCTTTTTAATTTGAGCCCTCCCCATGCTGATGTCGCTCCTGTTTTCTGTTTCCCTTTCATCACTGTTCTCTGGTATCCAGCTGTAACACAATTCCTCCTCTTACCAAACCCTTTCAGAGCACTTTGTATTGTGGGTAGGTTTGGGCTTTGTTTTTGTTATTTTTATATCTTTTTTCAGCGTGGCCATTGGGAAGCCTGAAGACTCTCTGAGCGTCCTCAGTAGCAATTATGAAAATCTCTGAAGCTGGTTGAGGTGACCCAAGCAGTAGAAAAACTGCCTTTTCCCTCACTCTGAGCTTGGAAACCGAACATGCATTGCAAATTGTCCTGGTTTGAAGACCAAACCACGACACAAAGGTAGTGACCC
The DNA here is from genome assembly GCA_013398815.1 of Ibidorhyncha struthersii. Lineage (NCBI taxonomy): Eukaryota > Metazoa > Chordata > Aves > Charadriiformes > Charadriidae > Ibidorhyncha > Ibidorhyncha struthersii. The sequence continues at coordinate 463,013 of VZSZ01008626.1, read as the reverse complement.
TTTCTGCAGTCATATATCCATAAGCAATACCTGCTTAAAGAAGCAAAGGCCAGGGCTGACGCAGTGCAACTCCTGAACAGACTGGGCAATGCATTCTCTGTGAGTGCAGGGTTTGCACACCCTTGGTAAATCACACTAATGTATTCTGTGCAAACACTGTCCTTGCAATGCCAAATGCAAAAACAGTTTTCATTTGACATACAGCATGTGTTTTTTCAGTATAATTCCTGAAATATATAGTCATCCATGCCTCAGAGTAAGACTAAGGAGTCTTTGTAGGACAAACTATTTGAGAAGATAATTATTATAAATAAAGTGACTAGGATATCTTCCACACGCTCAAAAAAAACCCCACAACCCCAAACAAAACAATACCCAACAAACCAAACAAAATTGAAAACAAACAATTAAAAAAGCCGCAAACAAAAGATAAACTGGGAAAAAAAAAGACGACTTGGGATGGGCAAGTGTCCAGATGATGTTCTTTTTTACCCATATTAGATAACACAATTATACAACAGCTGCAGCCGTCTCACCAGCCATATTCAGGGCAGCAAATAAATACCTTGCAGTGCCATTCCCCACGGGGCCAGCCGCATCTCTCCTGATGAGAGAGGCCCTGCACCTATCTAAGACTTGGGGCCATGATGGAAAGAGGGATATATTACACATCATGACAGCCACAGTGAAGTTGTGTTGGCCATGACTGATTAGGAAAGGAACTGTGTCATTCCTTATCTTGAATAACTTCTCTTATCTCACGTATATTTTGTTTTAGCCCCAAAAGAAAACAGTGGAGGTTGGCAGATGGGCTGGAGCGCAATTGGCTATCCTACTTCAAGCAGCTGTGATTTCTCATGGTCTAATTTTAACAGAATCACAGCACGCATTTGCAATTGAAACCAGTCATTTTACTTTTAGGATATCCTACCCTGTCAGGACTGAACATCTGCTTTAATGACCCTCAATATGGTCTTCAAGTCTATGTAAAACCACCTTTTCCTGTGTTTGTGCTTCCCTTTTTACCATATCTTTCCAGCAAAAACCACTGGTTTCAAATCCACAGTCTTGCTCAAAAATATCTCAAAAAAACACATAGGTTTTTGATTCATATGTCTCTACTTATTGCCAAATATTTTTATTCCAAGTCCATACCATTTCAATAAAAGAATATGACTAATACATACAGGTTATCTCCAACATCCGTCATATGAAAAATGAATTGATGAACTCACCCACATTTTTCGTGTTTTCCTAATACACAAGCCAAGTTACAGCCTTCAAACTAAGGAGAGATGTGCCAAACATCATTTAAGTCTGTTCAGTTGCACGTGTACAAAAAATTTACACACCTTTTCTTTTTTTTTCCCCAGACTTTATACATAATGTTACATGATTGACTTAAAAGCCCAGTTCATCGAAGCTCAGTTTCTCACCTGCTGCTTATGAGGAGACTCCCTTGGGCTTTCGAGTTCTCAGCCTGGACCAAAGGTTGCAGATGGCTCTGTTGATGCTTATAGAACACGAGTGCATGATTTGGGTGTTCTTGGAAGTAACAAGACCCAAATCATCACCAGCTACACAACAAGATTTTCAAAATTAATGCTACATTTACTTTTTATAGCAAATTCTACAGAATCCAGACAAAAAAGCTAAAATGCACAAGTTGCAACTTGCAAGTTTAGCTGGTTAGTGTGTACCTTCTCCTGTCAACATGCCATTTAGGACAAAGCAAGGATATTCGCACACTTAGTGCATGACAGATTTTATCTTTAAAATTAGTCTTACCATTTTGAAATTATCATTTATTTTTCAGATACAGAATTTGCAAAGAGGAATAGAAAAATGTCCTAGAAAAGTGGTAAAAGTATAAACAGACAACTACTACATAATTTGAACTTCCTTCAAAATGTTAATGGTAATTAATTGAAGTTAGTTTAATACTGTGATAAAGACATTTCACTCAAGGAATGTTGTATGCTGTTGTATACTATATTTCTGGACAGAAATGTTTTCAAATAAAGCTAACAGGATTTAAATTATGAACTAGTAGAAGCAGTAGGGGGTTTAAGAAAAACAACACATCGAATCATATTTTCCATTTGCACTTTTAATGACAGATTTCAGCAGACAGAGCCTTTGTGGTAACAGTGATGTTACCCTGAGAAATTCTTATTAGCATTTAGAAAGCTCGCAGTGCTTCAATAAAAGAACTGTGGAAGTACCAAAATGTAAAAGACGTTTTACTTTTTTTTGCCACAGTAAGAAAAGGTTAGGAAAGCCCCAAGGAAAATACATGTTTATTCATAAATCCAAATTATATGAACTGAAACAATTAAGTGGTAGTTTAGAAGCACTAACTTCAAGCCAAAGTGCTACAATGGCGTTGCACTGCAGATTCATTATTTGGCACTAAGCTTCGATTACTCATGTTCAGGGACCAGCCTTCGTCAATTAAAAATGATGTATGTCCCTTTGTCTGAATTACTGCTTGGTTTAGGGACAATCCATCCATCCAGAGGGTAACTTATCCATCTCACTTTTGACAAGAATTTTTTTTTAAAGTTCTCTAATCTGACCAGGCAACATCAGGCGAGAAGGTTCAATAATTAAATGTGCATTGATTAGCATAACCACGGCTACATTTGTTGCCGTGCTATGGATGGGGGTGGAAAAGCCTTCTTATCATCTGTTTGGATATCTTTCATTCCCTGAGAGAGTGCTCTACCATCCTCTGCTACCTACTTATTGCTTGATAACTGAGATGGGCAAGCAGCTACACGGTAGAGTTAATTCTGAGTTTTTCAGCAGATGTTGGAAAGTTGGGACTAAAATATCTATCCAAACATTGCTGTCTTTCCACATGTTTATGCAAAGGGAAGGGAGGACAGACCTACCAGTCTGCGTGTTACAGAACAAGCAGTGACACAAAAACGAATGGAGCATGAAATTAAATTTTAGAACTTGTGCAGTGTTTTCTACCCCAGTGATAGTCAGGTAATGAAACTCCCCAGGTTCAAGGTATCAAATGATTTCTATAACCCCACACACTTAATCCTGGAACTCAGCCAGGTAATGATTAAACCTGCCAAAAGAAGATCCAGGAGAATGTACTTAGATTTGACAAAGCGGTCAGGAGTTTGAAGACATTTCAAACCTTGAAATAGGCTGGAAGTGTCTGGTCCACAAGCAAAGGAGCTTCATTCTTTTCCAAAGAAACAAGAAAACTATTTGCTGATCACAGAAAACATCTGCTTAACACCATCATTGGAGGAGACCAAACAGGGCTTTCAGAAAAGGAAAGGGCGCTCATTTCAAAGTTCACACAGTAATTTTGAAATTCTGTTTTATATAAGTAAGACTGAATGAGGACTTCTTTTTTCTTTCATTTTTAAAAAACTGCTTCTATGAACTTTTACTCAGCTCTCATTTTCATGCTCTCTTTATTCTCCAGACATTAAGGATGGTTGCATACCACAAGCAAAAAGTTTTTAGGGTTTAAGTAGTATTCCGTGAGAAGGTTCAATAAAGCTGGAACTTTTCTGCTTTATTCAGTTTCAGGTCAGGTAGTCTTCTGCAGGAAACGCTTCCTGCTGTGTGATCTAGTCACTAGACATCTTTCAGTGCACACACAGCTTTCATTTGCTCTTGAGCTTCTAATTTATTTTATTTACTTTTTACTAATGATAACCAGAACCCGTTAATACTACTTTATTAAATAAATTTTGAGAGAAATGTGACAAATGCAAAAGCAAGAAAATATAGTAGAGCTGATCCAGCATAGCACATGGATGTCTTGAAATAGCCATCTTGTTCATATAAAAATTGCAAGCTTCATTCACTCATTTCATTTGGACCATCTTTTCCTCAAATAGCTGAAATGTTACTCCAGCAGATAATAAATCAGTGCATTTCTCTTGATTCTCTTGTCTGGTCATTCACATTCTGTGTCTGGTATTTATTCCTGCAACTGTAGTGATTAAATCCATTCATCGCCCAGAATCACAAAACTGAAATTTCATCCTTGTTTGTCATTACTGAAAAATGCAGCAATTAGAAGTAGACTTTAAAAATAGTGACTTTTTGCCTTCCTGCAGTTTGCAAAGCATACCCAGCAAGTTTGGGGTGATGTAAAGTGATGCACAAATAACTTCTGAGCTGGATTCTCTCGTATGCCGTGTTTACTGTCACCAAGGGATTAGGTTCCAAAAAAAAAACCCTAGTGAAATTTGGAGCATTTCAACAGCACATAGCATGCATGTCAGTGAAATGAAATGCCAGCACATCCAGCAGTGATATGCCCCAGCTGAAAACGCCTTCTGTGACATGCATTTTAATTCCCTGAAAGCCATGCCAAATGTTATAAAATGCTGAAACTCTTTGGTCGCATGAAGCCACGCCATTCCTATAAAGCAGTGGTTTTGACACGGGACACTACGAAAAAGCAAAACGAAGTGCAGAAAGTTTTTTACTGAATGCACGCAGCCAACTGTTGCCGCTTGTGTTTCTTTTGTATCTTTCCTGACTTATTTCACATGTGAAAAATATTGGTGCTGCCCTGGATCTCTGAACAGGTGTCATCCAGACATCGATCTGAAAAACTGAAATTTTACACAGAAAGTCACAAAACCACAAAATGCTCCCCTCCCAAGTGTCAGAGTTTAGCCATGAGCTAGTTGAAATAGGGGTTCAATGGCATCTATCTAAACAGCTCCTCGTTAATATTAATCTGAGGAAGCAAATGAACCATCTGAACAGTGTAAAATGCACTCATAAAATCCACCCCATTGATCAAGTCACACTTTTTCCACTTATCTGGGTACACGTTCGTATGTGCACTTCTGGCAGCTCTTCCCCACCACATGCTCAGAAGGGGCTATCCAGAAATGAGATGTGGACTTCCGAGTCTGCGCTCTTCAGAGGAGGAACCGTGACTCCCTCAGGGTTTGCAGCACTGTGTCTTTGAGTGAGAGCCTCCAACTGAAAGCACTGGGCTTCTGTAATAAAATTTTTAAAAAGCAATAAAAGAAAAATCTACAGCGGTGCCCTGATTCAGGAGCTCATTGGGAAAGGCATCACTCTGCGTGCTGGGAAGCGCGGGCCAGGTCTGCATGGCACAGCGCCGCGGGGCTTTGTGATGAGTATAAGCCAGGAGAAAGGAAGGGCGGTATCTCCCGGAGGTCCTTTAAAATAAGATCCTCGGAGTTGCAGATTTGTTACGGGAAGAAGGAGGTTTTGATTGTATCCCATCCAAGTCTGTTCGTGGTTTAATCCCTCACTGTCAGGAGCCCGGCTCCAGCCATCCCTTCCTGGAGGAGGTGGTATTTCTCGCCGCTGCCACGCAGCTCGCGGAACAAGGGACGGGATTCAGCCTCACGCTGTAAATCACGTTCCCAGGCAGCTCCCTTCACAGGCGTGCCTTGGGAGATAACAGGGCTGCCTTAGTGGCGTTTAGCAGGGGAAAGGCCAGGCATGGCCCGCAACGCCTGAGCCAAGGCCAACTGCAGCGCTCATTTCAGCCTCTGCTGAAGGCTGAGGGAGCTGCGCCGATGGCAGAGACACCCCTCAGGTGTAAAGAGAGGAGATTTTCGTCCTTGGCGGTTGCAATAGCCCGTGTACTCAGGGCAGGGTCTTTCTTCCACTCTGCTCCAAGTTTCATGGCTGCTTTCCCTCTGCTTACTTAAAGGGAGCGTTTCCCATCATGGTGTTGCCTCAGACAGGAATTCCCTCATTTTGCCTTATCTGTCTCCAAACTATACGGAGGTGGCAGAAAGGGTCAGTCTGACATTTTTCAATATGAGACTTCTTGTTTTGATGACCTGCTCGCATTCTCCGCAGATCCTTTGCCACCAGGACAGTCATCCGTGCTGTGTACAGAACACGTCCCCTCTGCGGAGATCGGTGGGCTTCACAAGCGCTGCCGAATTAAGCCTCCCGACACCCTTGTTAAGCAGTGTTATCCTACATCTCCGGAGGAACTTTAAAACAGAAAGAGATTAAATAACTTCTTCAAGGTCACATAGCAAGCCTGTGACAAAGCTGGGAAAAGACCGTAAATTACTGCAACTCACCATCCTTTGTCTCCATTAGCTTCCGCCTTTTGTTGTTATTGCTATTAATAAACACAGACAGTATTACAGCAGGCACAGTTTCCAAAGAGGAGCAGAGACCATTGCTCCAAGCATTGTAAAAATACAGATGAAAGGATGGCCTTCGTCTTGAAGTGGTTGAAATCCAAAAATAAGCCTTTCAGTCCCTCACATTGCTGGGACGATCCTGTCCAACCTTGAAATTTTCACTGGCCAGTCAGTCACTCAACATTTTGATGCAGCTGTCTGTATTAGAAAAAACTCGTAGCCATCCTATGTGGGGGAGGCAGGGTGCCAGGAACAGGAGGGGCACTGAATTTCAGCTTACCCTTTTTTTTTGTCTTGTATTGAAAAGCACTCAGAGCGGACAGGAGTTTTGCTCATTTCCTGCAAGCAGAGCTGAGAGAGAAAATCACTGATAGCACCGACTGACCTACAAGAAGCACACACACAGAGCTAAGCAGGACCGTGCTCAGAACTCAAATCAATAGCCACCCCAATGCCAGCCAAGCCTGATCTAATGCCAATATTACAATGTGCGGTGCTGCCGGATTCAGGCCTGGCTGCCTTTACAGATCGGCTGCAGGTATCTCTTTAGCTATGAAACAGCTTCCAGACTTCAGTAGTGAGCACAATGTGCTGACTCACTGCCAGATATGGCATGCACAGGACAATAATGTCCAGGAAGTGCAAGAATCTGGGTTTATTTTTAAACTTATTTTTATTCAACACTTCTTAAATGCAATAGCAGTAAGTTTCTGCTTTTTCAATTCCTCCTTTTTCCTGAGCTACAGACTAGGTTATCAGGCAATAAGTAACTCCAGGCACTGAATTTACAGGGAAATTGTTACACTTTTCAGGTGGTTAAAGTCATTAACTCATACCTTATTACAGCAGCTGAGGCATGCAATAATCAGCCCCAAAAGTACTGCTCTTTAGGTCTTAATGCTCAATTAATTTTCTGGAATCCACATCAAGAAACAAAGGAAAGAAGCCACAATAAGAAGAACTGGGGGAAGAGTTATTGTGTTTCCTTCATTCTTTAATTTCAGTCTCGGTTTTACAGAACTATACATACTTCAACAAAAACCCATGCAGGTCAAGCCTTGCTGCCAGTCCAAATTGTTCTTCAATTTCTGTTGATTCAAACAGGATTAATTGCAGAAGGCAGCCATGCGGGTCAGACCAAAAGTCCATCTACCCCAGCATGAGCCTCCAAAAGTGCCCAGCAGAAAGTGGTGTTTTCTGGGGATATACCCAATGTTCAGCATCTCTGTGAATCAGAGATGGTGTCTTTCAATCAATAGGTTTTTATTCCATGAATCCATCAAATCCTTTTTGAACAGGTCTATAATGTTACCGTCCACAGCATTCTGTGACATGAAGACCTATGAATCAATCTTGCAGAATACCAAGAAGTGAGTCCTTCGGTTTGTTCTGGACTTGGCAACTGCCAGTTTTCTTTGATGTCATGATGTTCTCTTCAGCTCTGTATTGCTGGGGCATAGCCGAAAAAAAATATACAGTAGTCATCCAGCCTCCCAAGATCAATGGGGTTCCTTTTTGAAAGGTAACAAATGTTGTTTTCAATGTAAGAATATTATAAACGCTTATTTGAAAATAAAAAAAGGAATCAAATAAAAGGACAAAATGCACTTGTGCATTTTGCAGAGGCCTACAGAAGAGGTTTTAGGTCTGAAACACTTAACAGAAAGTCTTTACCAACAAGCTGCACTTCAAAGCAGTGCAGGCATGCAAGTTTCTGGATAGGGCTCAGCCTCCTTTACTAGAACAGCTGCAGAGGAATGTTATCAATGCAAGCTCAGGAAACAAATACGCATCTCTACATTCATGATCCAAGTGCAGTACTCCTGAGCTTTTCTACTGCTTACAAGGCCAGAGAGCATCTTGTTGATTCTCTAGTCTGATCACACGGTTATGAATCTTAAAAAAGCACTTCTGTCATCAAGCCCACATTTTCTTTGAGAGATAAAAAATACTCACGCTAATTGGGAATTTAAGAACACTCTCTCCAGTGCCAAAAATCCACAGTTGAGAGAGACAGAGACAATGTTCTGCTTTGTTTTAAGAACATAATAAGTTAGAAGGAAAATGTAAGAAAGTAAGTCACAAAGTTATTAAAACAAATGGAAAACCAAGAAAATTGACAGCATCAAATGTCATGGTACACTGGGAAGTGAATAAGGCAGGAAACAAGACACAAGATAAAATCTATAGCAAAAAAAAGATTAAGGACAAAACAAAATTTAAGTGTAACTAAAATAAAAGACATCCTAACAATCGTTTTAGTACGAGAGGGCAGAAGTACTTAATAAATATTTCTGGCCCTGTGGTTGGGAAAAGACAGATTTATATATACGATAAAATTTTTTGCGTACCAATTACAACCCTTCCTAAAGAGGATGCTAAACAGCAGATTCCAAGTAAAGATTTCATATCAACACAATCAGATAATTCCCATGTATGAATTTTAAAAGAGCCAGACAAGGATATCTTGACTATTTGTCATCATTTCTAGTAAGTTTTGGAACACCTAGTAACTGCAGAGGATTAAAAGAAAGTTAACTTTGTGACAATACATTAAAAGGGTACGCAGACACCATGAGCAATCACACTCCCAGCAGGAGTGGAACAACTACTGTTGGTTTCCGCCAATAACAAAATTTAAAAGGTAATAAGAGAAATGTGAATCAACATGCATTTATGCAAAATACATTTTGCCATGCTAACTTGGTCACATTTTCACAGGATTACAGCTTTGGGTCATTCTTTATACATTTATACATTGCTTAATATCAAAACTGTGGCAGAAGCAGCAGGAGGACATCTATCCCGAGGGAAGAGGGTGGGCACAGGGGGAAGACTCTGGGGGGCAGCAGGGACCAGGGGCAGCGTGCAGAGGCACAAGGGGCTCCTCAAACCCTTTCCTGGCAGAATCAGAGGGGTGTGGAGATTTTGCACCTACAAAGGCCATATAAAGGTAATTAATTAAGCAAAAAGCCACTATCAGAGTATCAGAGGTTGAGGCAGAAGAAAGGTCCATCTAGCACAGTACCAGATCCTAAAGTGCCTGTCCCAGGCTGGGCACATTCTTAAATACAGCTTTGTGAAGGGTATTGAGGGAAACCAATATGAAGACTATAATTGCAAATATGATAGCAGTTGCTCTAAAGTTTATTTATTGCTCCTTTTTTTTATGGCTTTTATATGTGCTTTGGGTGATGAACATATGACAATGTAGTTTGACCAGGATTATGCTCTTTTAATAATTTAGTTGAACACATATTGTTTTACAGCTGATTTTTACACGTGGTTAACAAATACTACGTAAACCTATAAAGTCTCCTTTTGACCAGCTGTGAGAACATGCTACGGATCTTGTATCCCACAGTGAACAGAGAGGAAGACTATTTAATGAGATCCAGTCGAAGCGGTTTCTGAAAAATTAATTTAGCAGTTACATTTCCAAACAAATGTTGATTAGTACCTATTCCATGCATTGTCTATGTGCATGAAATGTGCATAAACTGTGTTTATGTTGCACAATTGAAAACTTACTTTTAATTTTCTACACACTACCAGATGACCAGTTTTAGCAAATTAATGGCTTAATATGTTTTAAAACATTCCTTTGCTTTATTTATTCAATCCTTCGTTCATTGTTAGTTTTCTAATGAAACACAGTCTTTCAAGTCTGGTTTTAAAATAAACAAAATTTCTTTAAAATATGAAAAGCCTTTAAGACTTGCAGTGAATTAGACTATGGATACACCTTCACTGTTTCCTTTTTGTCAGAAAGATTCATAATCTTTGTGAAATGATGGCATACAAGAGAAGGAAAATTAAACCTCAGCTGGCCAGTGCTTGTTATAAACAGGTCTGATTTCAGTGAATACTCAAATTTTCTAGATGCCATTTAGTGAAGCAAATGTTTCTCCTCCTTTAGTTCCTGGGTGTTTTTACATCCCTACTATACAGTAACCAGGATTTTCGCCTGTTCAGGACGTGTGGAAGGGATGTAAGTGTAGAGTCACCAAGGAGCATATGCCAGGTACACAGGCTGGAGGTTTAAGATGCAAGGCGATGCAGCCTCGGCCACTGATATCAATGGAGGAAGCACTACCCTAAGAAAATGCAAGTCGATGAATCTATCAGCTACTTCTGACACTCAGTTCCTCCCTCCATTTCCTGCTTGCTCCCACTCCAGTGACCTCCAAATCCCCTTCTTTCCTATCTTGCTGACTTCTTTTTCAGCATCCTCATCACCGTTATCTTTAAGCGGTTTGTTGCTGGCCCTCCTTCCTCATTTTCCGTATGTCATTTCTAAGAGACCATTTCTCAGTGAGAGCCTAATAATCATTATGTAAAGTGGGAGGCAGCAAAGGGTGAACAATTATAAGATATTAATAACAAAAAAATCCTTAAAAACATACGTGTTGGACTGATTACTGCAAATCTCCAAAGGTGAGAATATCTTTGCAACAACTTAGAATGAACTTTGTGGGAACAGCCTTTTAGCAAGGACTGAAGAAGTAAGCTGTGTTTAAAAACGCAGATGGTTGAATTCATTTATTCAGTTCCTTTAGTAGTTAAAACAGCCACTGAAAAAAAATCAGATTTTTGGCAGCTTTTGTAAAGTCAGATCCTATTTCATGGGTATTTTGAAGGAGTAAAAACAGAAATGGTTAAAATATTTTCTATTTTTTAAAAAATATTTTATCTTTATATTTTAAAATATGGCCCTTTCAAAGGCAGAAAAAACTTAGAAATTAAATATCCAGTGAAATCTCCAGGCAATCTATAACAAAGCTTAAGCTGGACACAGCTACAAAACAAAATATGTCCAATATATGCCTGGCACTAACTATAAATGCACTCTGTGTTGCTGAAACACAAAAGAATTTTGCAGAATTAAAAAGGACACAATTTGAAATAGTTTCCTCTACTGCCATAGCAACTGGCACCTCAAACTAATACAAATGGAAGAGATCAGCTGAACCGTTTAGTCCTTTTCTTTTGAACAGTTGCTGTCGGAGTTTTCCCCCATTGCAATGACTTGATTGGGGTGGGATGTTTCCCATCTTTATGCTTCTTTTACAGAGCAGCAGCACAGAGAGTCACTGCTCTGAACAGAGCTCACAAAGCCCAGAAACATCCAGCAGGAGTGTGAAATGGTGGTTGCTTTGCAGCATTCTGGTACTGACATTGCAAGGCAGAAATACTGTTTTATTTACCTAGATACATTTTGGGACCATTTAACAGAGAAGTTTATCCCAAGCTCTGGATAGTTCTTTATGAACACCCAGAAATAAAAATGCATCTTGTACAACCCACTTCCATCCATTCTCAGTGCCCAAACCTCGGTTACAAGTGCCCCATCCTTCCGCATACCCCTTTTTCCCCCCACCAAAGCCTAAGGAAAAGCTTTGCAGCGTGCCTGGGTTACAAATATGGGCTCCAGTGCAAAGCACAGCCCAGACGTGATGGACTGAGAGGGAGAGCTTCCCTTCAGCAGCTCCTCTGCTGGGGCATCCAGACAAATGTTGTGGCTGGGAAGTATGAGGAGAAAAGCTGTCTCCTAGGCATATGAAAAGGTGACTCAAACTTCTCTTGACCTTTCCTATAAATGGAAAGATAGAGCCGTTCACAGCTGAAACTGCAGCTAGAGCAATGTGGTTGGTATGTGTTTTTTTCAGTCTTGTAGTATCTGTAAGTGTTCAATCAAACTGATGCACTATTTTTACCTTTTTTCCCACATATTTATTTTGGTTAAATGTCATAAACATACTCTGAATTTTAGCAGGCATCACCGTGGGAAAGTAAGACACGCCACCCTGACACTGACTGGCAACCCTGCTAATCTGGGATCCTGTCACTGAAGGGGACAGGTAGCAAGCAACTGAGGGAGAAACGTGTAAGAATATTTTCTGTTTCACCAAGACCTATTTTCTCTGAAAGACTAGCATTTTAAGTCTCTCTACAAATTTCCCCACTATTAAATTCTTCCTGTCCCATTTCCATCCTTTTAGCGTCTGAGCGCTAACAGTGCGATGCAGCTGTGTCCACAAATTCATTCCCTCTCATGTGAAAAAGCGCGGCCTCTTCTCGCTTTTAAACTTCTCGCTGCCTCCTCATGAAATGTCCTAATTACCTTGCCTGGTGCAGGCAGTATTTCATACGCAGCAGCCACATTCCCTGTCGTCTCCTTTCTGAGCTAAATATAAACCAAATCATTTTGCAGCGCTAAGGGCAGCGCAGCTGCCAGAGCGGCAGCTCTCCGGCTGCCCGCAGAGTCCGAGGAGGCTGCTGTGCTACTGCAGCATCACTTCAAGAAGAGACATCTCTTTAAAGTTTCCTCGAGATCCATTTTCTCAACAGGATCCCGTCCTTCGTGCACATACATCAACCAGAAAACATCTAAGCAGGCCAGCAGAAAGCAGGAATTTGGTCTCTCCCCAGAAGAGGGGAAAGTCAACCAACCCTCTGTGGCATGTGGGACCCCGGGCCAACTCTCCGAAACAGCCATTTCCAGGCTCTGAGTGTGCTGACACCTATTTGGGGTTCACACAGAATGCTCCAGCATGAAGTATCCGCTTGCGTTGAGAAAGTCATCTGATAAATGAGTATATTCCAACATAAGTTTTTGCTGAGAATCTGCTGCTCATCTCTCTAAATTCTACCAGTGTAATTTTAACCCGTTTGAATGCTGGGCCACATGGTGTGAGATCAGAGGCACAGGGATCACTGGTTCTCTGTGGCTGAAAATCAGGAGTAGGTAAATTGCTTAAGGAATTTTAAGAAGTTTTTTACCTTGGGTTTAATTTGAACTCCACAACTGTACCTCTGTGATCGATGGCATTAGTAACTTGATTTAAATCTGTGTCATGAAGATATATAATCTGGGGTTTGTTTTTTTTAAAAAAATTCAATCAGATAAACTTTAAGTAGAGCTTTATCTGATTTTCACTTCAATTTCGGAAAACATTAACAGAAAAAGTTGGTTTATTCTTGTCCCTTGGCTGCCTCTGTCAATTGTTCTTCTTTTAAAAAGTAAGATAATTTCCAAAACCAAAGTATTTCTCAAGCCAGTGACAATAGCAAGGAAGTGAAACAAGTTCAGCTACCTAGCTCTTGCTGCCAGCTGTTTGCTATGCAGGCCGACCTGCATATAGTATCAACTATCAAATGGACAAATCCAGGATTTTGAACTCCAGCTTAAATGCCCTCCCAAAGCCCAAATGTGTGAATTTGAACAGACATAAAATCATCCTTCAGGGAGAGATGGTAGGAGGAAGTATATATATTCACTTCTGCTTCCCTGTTTATTTTAACCTGTGACCTGTTCCTATGCGTGTGCTATAATGAGTCTGGCAATATTTTCTATCAGGTTTGTATGGAAAGGAGGAGAACCTCCATAACATGTTTGTACATCCTTTGTTCATCTCAGAAAAATGTTTTTGTAGATGGCTTCAGAAAGGACCATCTTCACAAATCCACTAGCTCCTACTTCTGGGAAATTACTATCGCCAAAGGGAGTAAATGTTAGTTGTGTACTACTACCAGCATTAAGCAAATTTCCAGAATTTTTCATAGTTTGGTCTACTGCTTTATGCCCAGCTTGCCTCATGGGCTGAAATCTTCTGGATGCTACTTTCAGTCACAAAGTCCTTGCAGAAATTGTCTCTCCTCAGTATGGGAAGAGCCTGAGGAACCACTATGCTAAGAATGCACTTAATATAACTCTTGGTTCTTGTGGCTGTAATTTAGCGGCTGGAAACAATGAAGAGGAGCCATAAGCATGTAACCAGCCAGCTCTCCACAGGCTATTGTCAAATACTCTGGAAACCACAGCCTGGCAACCCTGTAACCCCCACTAAACCCCAAATTCACAGCTTTCCCAACAAGACTCATTCCAGAGCACAGCAAGGAGCCATGAGCAATTTTACTCTTAAGTATGGAGCCGAGCATGTGCAGTGTAGTCACAGCAGGTACAGGTTTGCCAGGAGTGCCCACACTTGTGCTAAGACTGCCCCATGTACCTCGTAGGGTCTCAGGCAATCGTCCAGGACAAGGGCAAGGCAGAAGAGTTGACTGGAGGCCTCTTCCTGACCGAATCTTGGGTGTGCAGCAGTACCCATGGGATGAGCCTCCTGCTTGATCTCCACTGCCCTGAGAATGGTGTGGGACTGCAGCTCCTGTGATGCAGGTGCCCTTAAGCTGGTAACATGATCACATGAAATGTGAGCTTTAAAAGTGTTTCCCTTCACCAGGATGTCAGGGAAGATACCGGCAGGGATCAAAGTGAAGGAAGCTTTAAACTATCATCCAATCTCCTTAAATTTGGGAGTTTCTGTTCATTAGCTGAAGACCTCAAGCAAAAGCTTGAGGTCTTTCTAGCAAAAACTGCCAGAGTGTGTCAACTCAGCATGTATGAGCAGTCCTGGTTCCCAAGCATGCATGCTGACCAGCAGGAGGGAATAACAGGAATACCTCAACTGAAAATAGGTGATCCAAAGTCGTAAACCTGAGGGCTACAGGCAGATAGGAGGATATTCTGGGGGAGCTACATGCTTACCCTTTCCCCAAGCACATACTTTCAGCTAAAATAAGAGACAGACAAGAGAGCTAGAGGTTCAAACATAGTATGGCCACCTGTATGTCCCCAGGATGGCATGCCAGAAGGTGTGCTGGGCAGCCTTCTGGCAGTCCTCCTCCCTGGCTTTCTGGCAGGTCACCCTGCAGCTTCCCATGCTGCCTGCACACTCATATTTTGTTTGGAAGGACCCTGGTTCTGGAGAGGCATGGTGTGCAGCCCCTTCTCCTCCAGTGTGGAGCCAGGACACCGAGGGGGACTCTCCAGGAGAGGGTCCATGAGGCACGTCACAAAGAAGCCATAGTATAGACACAGCCTGCGGGAGCTGCACAACTGATGTCAATAAGAGAAAGATCAGACCCTAGTGCCTAAAATTACTTGCTTTAAGTTAATGTTAAACATATTGCAAAGCATCTTCCACATTTTCAATTATGCGTTGAAAGAATCCGCATTGTGGAGTTCAAATTTAATTATATTGTCATTTACTCCAAGGAATGCTTGTGGTTTAAACACTGTTTACATTTATTATCTTTTGGTTTACATTTTTTCCCAGATTAATAGATCATAAGATACCACAGCATCAAGATTTCGCATTAAGGCAAGATACTATTTTAACATTATGTGGTAACTCTTTAAAAACCAAACAATTGTCAACCTCGTCCTGCTGAAACAACTCTTTGTTCCAAATTCACGTCCCTGGAAGCACTGGAATGTCCTCATGGCGAGGTGGCCTGCCAAATCGCTGAGCAAGGGCTGGGGTCAGCTTCCCTGCTGGTGTAACACTAATGACTCCATGGAGCCATGCCAAGGGGGATTTTGGCCCTCTATATAACTCCCCCCTAGGATGTTCATTGTTCAATTATACGGAACATACGCATGCTGTGGACATGTAATGTCCTTTGAATAATCCACCCTGGCAAAGTGACTTTGGGATGCTGGCTAATACACAGAAATAGAGAACCTGCACTGTACCTTAACCCCATGAACGCGGTCCCAAGTGGCCGCAGAACCCTTCATTGTAACTGGTAATTTCCATCACAAACCAGCCATGTAATTACAGACTAACCACAGAATTGGTGTTCATCTCACAGCAGCTCCGTTGTACTCTGAGTTCTGATCATGCCATCAGATACCAGGTACCTTCCCAGACTGTCCAAAGGTCGTCCCTGGCCTATACATGCTGGCCCAGGTATGGAAGGTGCTTGCACACGCTGACATTTGTAGATAGGTGCATAGACAAGGGATGGCCTAGGAGAGTCCTGCATTCAGCCTGCAGAATAGAAGGCTCCAAGAAGACCTTATAGCAGCCTTCCAATACCTTAAGAGGGTCTACAGGAAAGCTGGAGAGGGACTTTTTTCCAAGCAATGTAGTGACAGGACAAGAGGTAATGGCTTCAAACTGGAAGAGGGGAGATTTAGATTAGATATTAGGGAGAAATTTTTCACTATGAGGGTGGGTGAGGCACTGGAACAGGCTGCCCACAGAAGTTGTGGAAGCTCCATCCCTGGAGGTGTTCAAGACCAGGTCGGATGGGGCTTTGAGCAACCTGGTCTAGTGGGAGGTGTCCCTGTCCATGGCAGGGGGGTTGGAGCTCGATGATCTTCAGGGTCCCTTCCAACCTAAACCATTCTATGATTCTGATTATCAGAGCAAGATTTAGTTTATACCGTTTTATCAATAGTATCAGTATCAATAACATGATTATAGTAACTGTAGAAAAAGAACTGAACTTAAGGTATCATGTAAAAAAATGCATAGTCACCACACCTCATAACTTCCAGGCGGTGAGTAAACATTATAAAACAGAGGAAGAGAATGAAGGCATTTATTCCGGTCTTTCCTACCTACGTTTCTTTGGGAAATACATTTGTCTGCATTTAATTTCAAATTACCACGTAGGTAGTACAAAATGTCCTCAAGACGCATTCAGACTATATAAACTCCAGATTTCTCTTCAAGCAAATGTGTGTCATTCAATGCAGTCTCAATCAGAGAAGAAAAATGCTGTGCAATCAAGGAAAATATATTGTCATAAAAACTACACAAACTACTGGACTGGGATATACTATATAATATATAATAAAGACAAATATGCTATATATTCATTAACATATATGAACACAAAAGCACACATATGGGTCTGCACTTACCCATTCTCATACCAGCAAAAACACAAATGAAGTTTACGTAAACTTTAATATACACTGTATTTGTGAGGACTGCAAAATCTGATCATATTAGAAGTAGTAATAATGTCCACATTCCTCAGGTAAGTAACATATTAGAACTATGGGCAGAGGGCTCTCATCTGTACTGATACTTTGCTAAAATATACATGGCTTGATCAAATCTATATACTTAATTCATATTTCCTTTTTTTAATTAGATGACAGATGTGCCCTATATAAACCATGAATGTGTGCGGAGACTGTTAAACTACTCATTATAAATGCAGACGTTTCTGCAGTCAGTGAATCACTTGCAAATAAATTCTGATTTAATTCTAATGCATTCTGCGTACTCAAGGATCCACCAAATATTTTGTGTGACAAACTTTCTGCTGATGGGTGCTACTCAACATTCACTGAGCACAGCTAGTAACCCACTGTGTAGTCCTCGCCTTGATTGGATGAGAAGGAAGACTTTGTCAACAAGAAAATAAGGAAGAGTGATTATTTCCCTCCCCATCTGAATTTTAAGGCATTCAGAATCATTCATACTAAAATTCATGAGACTTTGGGGATTTATTCATACCAGGAAATTCATTTCAACTAATTGGTATAGAGGCAGACTTAGTGAATCATAGATCAGTGGCCAGTGCAATTCTTTCGGGAATTTTTTCATTCACCATTTGTCTCTGGATTTTCTTGCTTGTTTGCTTTCTGTGTTTAACCAGATCTAAAATATATATTTGTATGCATTTATACATATATAAATACAGGAAACACCATGGCGGCCATCGTCATCAGGAAAAAACATGGTGGGGTGCAGGAAACAACATGGTGGCCACCATGACCAGGAAAAAACATGGTGGGGCGCAGGAAACGCCATGGTGGCCACCTCCTTGAAAATCTGGAAAGGGAGAGGATGCTTTTGTGACCAAGGCTGCAGACTTTTCAAGTACTCTGCCTCCCTGAGCTTTCCTAAATGAAAAGCTGAACTTAGAGGAGAATGAATCAGACTGAACTTTAGCCATCTGAAACGTAGGCACCAGTTAGGCTGGTCAGTTAGGCTGGGTCCATAGCACCCAGTGCAGAGATGGCCCTTCCACGGTGCAAGTCACCCCAGTAGTCCCAGAAGGGGACAAATCACCATGTGGAGATATTTATCTCCATCCATGGGGAGATGGGACTGTGGGGAAAACTGAGGCAAATCGCTTAGTGAGAAACTCAAGTTTTATGTATTTTGACATGTTACATGAATCTCACCCTTTTGTCTGAACTTGGGAAAATAACCAAATAAAATAAGGAAGTCATAAGGGATTCAGTCTTTTTTTATTACACTCTACGAAGCTTTGTATAAATGCTGGCTAAGGCATTTCTGTATCTAGAATAATAACATGAACTGACATGGCTGGCTGAAATTTTTTCCCCCCTTCATTCTGAGCAAAACAAGTCACTGGGAGGGAGGGAAGCGTGAAAAATGTGTCTCTGTCTGCAACTCGAACCTTTCACTTATTAATTCTCAAAGGACTTAAGGCAGAATCTCGTGGAAGTTTAAAATCTGACAAAGCTTAAGAAAAAAAGACAAGTCCTAAAACTTTTAAGGTAATAAATCATAGATTTCAGATTGCCCATTTCTTAGAATGTCAGTTAAGATGAAAGAGCCTGAGAAGGAATAAAATACCTTATCTTCTTTAATTATTCTTCTTCCAAGTCATCATTCCTGTGATTCTTTTTATTTTACCTACAGAAGATCCGCTTCTCTCCATGTAACTTACAGTTAATTTGCAGGGGGTCAAACCTTTCCATGGCTTTTTGTGAATAATGTAGAATAATCTCTGCAATGGACTGTCATGAAACAATATCCTAATGCACCATACCGAAAAATTATCTCAACTTTATCTCCTATTAGACAGGAGAAAGATGCATCAGGTCACACATCTATTACTCAAATCACTCAGACACAGTATCATTCTATTACATATGCCCTTGAAATTATAGAAAAAAGACCACTGAAGTTGCAAAGTACAGCATACAGATGTTAGAAAGTCCCCAAATTAAGGAGGTATTAAGTGCAATGTTGCTGGGGCTTCATTACACATCAGTACCAAGAGCAATTTAATGTTTCCATGCTGTGCGCAGAGCTACCTAGATACAGGCAGCAGAAGTGCCACGCATAGTGATGCTTCCTCTGCAGCTTATGCAATTAAGTCAAGACTGCACATAGATATTTTTGTCCACTTGGGACCTAAAATTCAGAGTTTACTCTAGACAGTAGGTACCTACTTTTGCACAGCAAGGGAGAAAGTTTCGTCACTGTGACTTATGATGGAAAAACTGAATAGGCGAAGAACTTGACCAGGAGGAAATATGAGCTTAATTAACTCTGAAACAGCATTTGAACTGAATGCGGACCAGGAGACTCTGCTGACCACTGAGAGGGTCAGCTGGCGGTGGAGGGGCAAAATCATACCCTTGTCTTTGGGAAAGCCCACTGCAAGGCTGAGCATGGAAGTACCATGTCATCAAAAAGACAAGCAGGAAGCGCTGAAGGGCCCAGGTGCTTTGGGCAGGCCTGACAGACTGGAAGTTGGGTGGCATTTAGGGACATCTCCGTTCACCTGTGTGGATCACGGTATGGGAAACCAGACAGTGCACTCATGGCCAGACAACTGGTCTGTCCAACCTGCTGTCCTGCCTCCAGCAGTAGGGCAGCAGCCATCATCTGATGCCTCAGGAGAATTTTGAGAAGAGGGCAAGCCATACAGCGATGCTTCCCTGGTACCTGCCCCAGCTTGCAGGGTAATTGCTGGTGTCTTTGTGTCTGATAGCCCTTGATGGCTTTTCCTTTTCTGGACTCCCCGCTAACACCGTGAACAAAGCCAATCTCCTGCAGTGACGAGGATATTTGTGCCCCCACAGGGACCTGCAGGTCCAGAGTGAGGGGCTGGCTGGCAGCAGTGGGGACAGCCTTTCTGAAGTGCTCCCCAGCAGCCAGGTGCCTCGGCTCCACTCCAGCCTGCCAGAGGTGCCGAAAATAGCTAGACTCAGTCTGGCCTCTGGAGTTTAATGTTCTTTTTATTGCTGAAGCAATAGCATAAAACATCTGAACAACAGTTCCAGAATGTAATCTAACACATTGTTTTGTTTGCATCTTTTTAAAATAAAATTACTAGGGTATAAAAGCCACTCTGTGAATTATGCTGGCTTTCATGTGCACTGGATTGGATGTTAGAAGCCATTCAGAATAAGAGTCTGCTGTGGCAAATACCACGTCCACACAGTAAAATGTAGTGTTATCTGATGATCTGAGAGAGGAGATTTCCAGAGTGGGTAATCCTTAGCTTTCTTTTATTAATTAAGCTCTGTAAGTCTGTGCTATGGCATGAACATTACAGACACCGCAGGGATGTTCCTTCAGCCTGCTTTAGACATCCCCTGGGGAGCTCAGAAGAGCCCCTCCTCAGCAGCCACCTTCACAGGTCACCGGTGCCTGACTTGGTCCCCCTCATCGTCCCTCCGGGAGCTCAAAGCAGACAGCGTGGCTACCCTGCGGGGTACACTGGGTTTTTCAAAAGACTTCAGCGCCTGCGAGCGGGGCCGGGTTTTCAAATCCACCCGGCATCTACCAGCTCCCACGAAAGCTGAGAGCATTTAAAGTTTCATCACTTCATTTAGCTGCCTACGTGGGAACTGGTGGGCGCTGAACTCGTTGGAAATGCCTGCCCTGTGAAACTAGCCTCCGAGCGTTTTACATCACAGCTGATGGTGTCAGTGCTGACTTCTACATGTTGAGTAAGTAAGATCCTGACATAATACACTATAATGGCTCCCTGTACAGCTCTTTAAGGCTTTTATGTAAAGACACACTTAGACATCTTAATAGCTCAGAGTTGTTACTTTTACTACGCATAGCTGTCTTACACATACGGGTTTATATATTGATTCATGTCGGTGTAGCTGTTAGGTGTACATATTCACTTAAGCCTTGAATTTTTCTTGGAAAATGCACCAAAGCTTTCCCCCCCTACCCGTAAAACAAATTACATATATTTGATGAGGTGGTTTCTCTGGTATTCAAAAAGGCCATTGCTACAAGACTTAACCAATTATCTGCTAAAAAAATCAGCTGTAAAGATATGCCTGTCTGTGTACCCACTAAGCAAAGTGTTTCTCAGTCTAGTAAATTAAAAACAACTCTGTGTTTAAGTCTCGGGTTTTTAAATTAATCACTCTTTGTTTTCAACTTCAGAGAAGTTTCTTCATCTAACCATTGAATTCCTGAAAAAAAGGAGTTTATGTTTGGAGCTCTGCTGTAACAAGAGAAGCAAGCTTTTAGATTGCATGTATACTTTAAGACTACACATGTATTTTACAAATACGGTCCATGTGGCTATGTTTAACAATATAAAGTATATTGCAATGAATGTACATTTAAAAGTAATCACGTAAAGGACAGGGGAGATCTCTGGATTAATCGCTACAGCTTTTGGGTGGTCCAGGATACGCTTGTAAAATTTTATGCCAAGCGAATTTAATATTATGTAGAAAAATCATCTCTGCAGTATATTTCACCTCTTCATTCCCATGTCTGCCTGTCGCCAGTAGTCCCCAGCAGTGCCAACAAGGGCTTAGGCACAAGCAGGGGCTCAGTCCCTGGGAGTGGAAACGCTGTGCAGACCCTTTGTGGCTATAGGACCCGCTGTGCAGGTACGTATTTGTTGGTAGATGATGGACTTTTCCATTGGCACCTGCCAGACTGACAAACCAGACCTGCTCCTCTGCTTTCAAATGTATTCCTGATGCTGTCGAGACTTTGAGAAGGTCTGTATAATAATGTGTTTGGCTTTATTTTTGGCAAAGCAGAGTCTCTGAACTCAACTCAGGATAAATGTTTTTTTCCCCTTAGCCTCTAGCAATATGTAAATAGGTGAAATTACCTCATACATTAAAAAAATAATTAAAAAGTTAGAACACTATCTAACTAAATCCACATTTTAAGATCTGGCACTTATTGCTTTCTCTGTTTATAAAAACCAGGTCACAGTGTGCATTCATTTTAAAGAAAAAAAAAAAAAATGTGCTTTTCAAGCATAAATTAATGCTTCCCAGTCATATCTTTCTGTTGTGTTCAAAAAAGTTATTTAAAATAACAAATTTAGCACAGAAGTAATAAAAAAACTTCTATTAAAAGAGAAAGGCTGTCATAATTTACTGAGTAAAGCTGGTAAGTTATCAGTTCCAGTAAGGTGAAAGACAAAGTGATAAGACTAGTAGCGTCATGCAAAGAATAGGTTTATTGGTGATGATTATAATTATTATGTAATCGCTACACAGTACTGTGGGTTTGTGACAAATGTGAAGCTATTAAAGCATTAATAACTAAAGAACTGTCCAGTGAACAAAGAATGAATGAATGAGAAAAAATAATGCTTTTTTATAGAAGGTTATGTTAATTGTCCTTGCTATAGATGTCTGTCGCAAAACTATTCAAGCAAGAGGCTAATCCAAAAGCAAAACTTGTCTGCCATTGATGTTGAATCTTCCAGGATCTTCTTCTGGAAGGAGCTGCAATGGCAAGAGAAGGCAAGAGCAGAAGCAGCCAAGGCCTTTGGTTCTCTCCAGCGAGCTGGCAGGGACGCTTCCCAGATGTCAGGAGCTGCACGTAGAGTTCAGCCCTCCCCTCAAGCCAGTGCAACAGCACCGGGGTAGCAGAAAGCACAGTTTCCTCCAAATTATTATTATTTTTCCGGTAATGAGTCAGATCAGAGAAAAACCCTTGGTAGAGAGCAATGAAGAGCTTTGTCTCCCTTACAAAGCTTGATGCAGTTTTGGTTTCGCCCCGAGCCTACAGAAGGGAAGCTGTGCTGATAGCTACCAGCAGGAGCACAAGGAAAAGCGCTCTTGTCGCCTTCAGGAAAATACGAGCTTATTCCCCGTTCAGCTGAGCCCCCTCGGCTGGATGCAAACAATATGGTGAGCGGCAGCGACAGAACAAAGCGTACGCACACCTCTCTGTTTACTGCGGTCTGCGACTAGAGACGCACCAGCTCTTAGTTAACATTTGAAGTAAGGAGTGACTGAAACAAGTGATCAGCTCTGCCATGCCTGCTGGTGGCCCTGCCAGAGTCAGCCTTCACCCAGGTGTGGGTCCAAGGCAAAACAGTCCTGCGAGGGCCGAGGCTGCAGGGAAAAGCGGCCAAGAGACCAAGAGGGAAATTTGCGCTGCTGCTGCCCGTGCTATCTTGGCTGTATGGATAAAAAGCTTGCCCTTACAAGACTCTGCAAGTAATTAAAGCTTTTTTCTCTCTCTCTCTAGCTTCTATCCCATTATTATTTTTAATCACAAAAAATAATAAAAAAAAAAGGTTTCAACTCATTCTTAATGCTAAAACGCTTTTCATTGCTCTGGCTAAGAAAGCTAATGGAAGAGGATAGATGCTGAAAAAACCTGTTGCTAATGTTAGCGCAGAGGAAAACAGTCAGGTTTTCACACTGGTAGTTCATTTTGAGAAAGCACTCTAGCACTATCATTTTTCAGCTCACATTCGACACGTAGCAGGACGAAAGATTCATCCTCTAATCCACTGGCTGCAGAGGACACCTCTGCGTGGACGTTGGCAGACAACCATAAGCACAAACAAAGCTGGTGTTCCTGGCCCCTATTGTTTAGAACTGGCAGCAGAAATAAAGCAATAAAACTGTTAATAAACATCTTGAAATACCTACCCAGTCATGACTAAACCAGACCTAATCCCAATCTTTTTTGGAAAGAGGGAAGAAACAGACACTTCATTTCCGCGCCTCAGCTACTCATGAGCACAGCCCTTGTTTGTAAACTTGGCAGGCTCAGGCTTACGGACATAAAAGTCACAACAGCATTATGTGCAGAAAGCTCTTTCCATTCATCCTTACGAATACTTAATTGTGTACCTTTTTTTTGGCTTGGACCACAGTCGATACAGAGAGTGCTAACACAAAAAGGCAAAATGCCTGGGATGTTGATGGAGACATGAGAACTCAGAAGTCTTTTTCCCTCTGCCTGGAAGACTTTTTCAGGAAGGTAAATTCTCTGGGAACTGCCAGATTTTAGGACCTAAGCCAGCTGTAATTGCAGATTAAAGCACTTTCATCAAGTATGGGGTGAACTGGATCAGCCTTCACTTAAGATGAGCTACATATATTTACCTGTGGCTTTGCCTCTCCTGAGCGATGGAATCATCCCTAATAATCACTCCCCAGAGGACCCAAGCCCCACCGATTGAGGGACTGTACACACAATAAAAAGACTGTCTAAAGGAGTTTAGTCTATCTAATGTACAGACAATCAGAGAATCAGCTGAATGCCAGCTGTATTTACTTAACTGTTTTTTCTATCCCAAATGTACACAATATGTGTAATTTCTTTAAAAATCAGTTGCACATTAGTTGAAAATTGACTTAATAAATAAAATCAGTAAAATATATTTAAAATACACTCATTCACTGATTTCT
Organism: Ibidorhyncha struthersii; assembly: GCA_013398815.1. Taxonomy (NCBI): domain Eukaryota; kingdom Metazoa; phylum Chordata; class Aves; order Charadriiformes; family Charadriidae; genus Ibidorhyncha; species Ibidorhyncha struthersii. Next base: position 438,653 of record VZSZ01008626.1, on the reverse strand, counting down.
TACACTGGCTATTTAAAATAATAGCATATGATTAAAAATTGTTTTGGCTAAACCAAAATATCAGTTGTCCCAACCATTAAAATGTCCTGGCTGTGCTCCTAGGTGATGACAGTACTATATTTAGTCACTGAGTACCACCAGCTGTCTTGCTAACAGAAGTCTGGCATTTTCCTTAATTGAGAGATGCAGTATGTGTGAAATGATACCACTCACACTCACTCATGATAATACTAGCATGACCTAGTAGAAAGCTTTTGATTTTTTTGTTTGCTTCTTTGTTCAGAAGAATAACAGTTGGTTCAGTACAATGTTAAAAACTGAAACCTATCCAAGAAGTTTATAAGGAATTCTCTGCAGATTATGATCTAGAAACCTCATTTTTCTGAGTCCCCTGGCAGGAAAGGGCAGGTGAGGGGGAAGGAATGGAAAATGTAGCCTGCAACATTTGACAATTACCTTCCCAGTCACTCATATCTTGCAAGTTTGGGTGATGTTTTGTTAATTTTCTTTTTTTTTTTTTTGCCTAACTGAACACTGGCCCAGAGATAGCTCAGGGTGTTACGTTCTGGTGGACCTTACTGCTTTCTGTTAACCTTCTACTTTAAAAGTAAAGGTATACCTACAGGTGGATAGTGATTTTTGTTGCTGAATGGTTAGTCTGCCCCAAAATTGTAGTTTTGGGTACAACAAAATTATTTACAAACCCTGGTTTGAATTCCTGGAGTATAAATTTCAGAGAGAAGCCAATGGTTCCCTTCCCCTCACTCCAAGGCCATATTACCCAGTAGGTAGGACAAACATCAGGTTGGAAAAGTAACTAAGTGCACCTTTTCCCACGAGAGCTCCTTGGCGCTGGGGTCTGGGCCATGGGTTATGTAGCTCACTTATTCTCTCTTGTAGACCCACTTCTACTCATATTCATAAATAAACATTCACTGAAGCAGCAACTAAAAATCTGAAGTTCCCTTTGTCAAATGACCTAATTAACACCTTAGAGAGATGTATGTTATTTTTTATCCAATAAATATTTAAGTTTTCATTCTTAAGTGGGCCAGCCATAACAGAAGAGCCACGAGACCCCTGCCGCAGCACACTCTGCAGCTTAACACTTGTGACATTTTCTGAGTGGGGCAGCCTGGGGTTAAAACTCCTGCTGTGGACCCAACAAAGAGGGAATCAGACCCAAAGTTTCCCATGGATGATGTGAATGTCCAGCACTGCGATCTAGGGTACACGAGGGAGGAACAGGTTTAATACCAGCTTCTCACGATTATCTCATTCCTCTTGTGAATATGGCCCTTGGGGGTTTTTTACGGTGTCCCAAAGTGAAACCAAACGTTTCAAGGTGAATTAAATGTTGCAAGCAGTCCAGAACTGCTTTCTTTTTTTTTTTTTAATTCATTGAAAATGCTGAAAAGCCTTGGCTGGGGGACCAGTCAATCACAACAGTCAAAAAATATGGAAGAATCATTGTTGAGCAGAAAACGTCCTCATTCCCTGTGCTTGCTCCTGAAGGGCCAGCTGGAGCTGAGCTGTGCAGCCAACCGTCCTCACTGAGAGTGCAATGGCTTGTTAATGGACAAAAATAAACATTTAGTAGTATTTGTAGGCATTGTGGGTGGGTGAGGAGGCTGAACCTGAGCCTGCAATTCAGAGATGCGAATTCAGTTCCCAGACGGGCCACAGGATCTCTGTGCAACCTCAGGTGAGTTGTTTATGTCCTGGATGGGCAGATGCAAATTATTGTAGCTCTGTGAGAGGTTTCTCTGCTTCTCTGTCTCTGCCCAGCTGGACATCTGGACCCTGACACCTCCTGCCTCTCCATATAGCAGGGTGGATAATGCTTTCCTATGGGTGCCTATTGTGATGGGCTCATAAAGACCTAAAAAACCAAAACAAGTAAAACAAATAACATGGGAACACCTTGAGCAGCAATTTATTGTATACTACATAGCAATTTGCCGCATACTATATCACCCTGCCATCATGGGCTTTTAAAATCTTCAAACACAGGATGTTTTCCTGTTCTCACACACTTGATGTTTCCTCCAAATGGGGAACTCCTGGTGCATACAGCAGATCAGCCATTCACGTATTCATTGTTCTGTGGAGTCACATTTTTTCAGGAGCGAAGCTGTGGCTTTTTGCTTCAAATGTGATTAAGAAGGCAGCTGAACCCATACTACTTAGCAAAAAAATGTAGCTGGTCAGAATTTCTCGCCATGTATTAACTGTGAAATGTACTTGAAAATTGAGATTTTAATTAAAAATCAGTGTTCTTACCTGACACCACTGGAGGGTCACTGAGCAGCACAAGAATGCAAATGAATCCTGGCCTGCTTCAGCAGTGGTTAACAAGCCAAAGGAGATTATAGTGTCTCACAGAAAGCCCAAAGAGCTGAATAGGACACGCACCGTGTTTTTCCAGCCTGTCTGTAAAGATCATCAGATCTGGTTTTCTGTTTTTCTGTTCCGCACTTGTATCTGCCATGGGGAAAAAATCTGGAGAGGATGAGCAGGCTCTCAGTCACTGTTTAGAGTACCTTGCTTTTCACAGAAGCATGAAGCAGAAGCGTTTTGTTTTCCATTGCATTTCACAGCTTCTGCACGTTAAATGCCTTCAGATTCCTGCAGAGAGCTAAATCTGGTGTTCAGACTGCAGCAGGTAAACAAAGTATATCTTAATGAACTGCCAAGTAATAACATGGGGGAACTTTTTAACACGGCTTTACTTTCATTACTTATGCTAAACTCCATGACTGTTCCTATAGCCCCTAAGACCTGGAAAACACAGTGTTTGTCCCTGTGATTCCTGATGTAACACGGCTAAGAGGCATGGAGGCACAAACCTGACCCTAATTTAGTGCCGCTGAGTCACATGCCTTTACAAAAAGACTGGCTTAATTATTTTTTTTTTTTTTAATTTTTTTAAGGGAAAAGACAAAATGTTGAAGACTTACATTTAATTAGAGAAGATGTTTGGTTTCAAGTATGTGCCCAGCAGGGTGGCATTTAGTAACAGCACCTTCTCTTCTGGCAGTGGCTTGTCAGACTAGGGGAGCCCAGTTCTACCTGCTGTTCAAACACGATCTGAGAATTAGGTCCTTCCCAGAATATTTTAGGATCTCAAAATAAAATGTGACAAGTTGGTGCAAGCAAACAAAGAGGGCTTGAAAGGGAGAAGCAGGGAAAAGGGAGGTCGTAATGGCAGGACAGATTGGCTTAGTGTGACTTGGGCACATGCCCTTTTAAGAAGAGAAGCAAGAGATCGTAATAATATCAGTGGGCACCTTCCACCAGCTAACAGTTTGGCATGGACATCGTGGTAGTAAGGGGTCTTGAAAACAGACCTGACGGAAAAGACTGAATCCCACAATCATGGGGTGGTTGGGGCTGGAAGGAACTTCTGGAGGTCATCTGGTCCAACCCCTCCTGTTCAGGCAGGGCCATCTTGAGCCAGTTGCCCAGGACCATGTCCAGATGGCTTTTGAATATCTCCAAGGATGGAGACTCCGCAACCTCCCCAGGCAACCTGTGCCAGTGCTCAGACACCCTCACAGTGAAAAAGTGTTTTCTGATGTTCAGAGGAAATGTCCTGTGTTTCAGTTTGTGCCCATCGCCTCTGGTTCTGTCACTGGGCAACCAGGAATAAGTAAGATGTTCTCTAGGAAATGGTTTTTGCTCAGAGATTGCAAGACTCGGGATTTCTGGGTTCACAAAGCCTGAGGCAGATGACTTGATAAAATTCTTGCCAGGTTACTCACAAAGCCCAGCATTTAAGAAACAACAGGTCAGCTTCAAACACTGTAACTTGAAGACCTTGTTTGAAAAGTAAACCCATAAAAATTGAAGCTACTATATCCAATACCTTACTTTGCAATAAACCCATTTCAAATGTTCCATTTGAAATTGCTTTGCTTCCTAGGATTTCTAGCAGGGTCACTTGTAATGCCACACTATCACTTCATATCTTTCAACATAATTGTTCTTCTTTCTAAATCAGCCACACATTCCTGCTCCAGAAATCTAAGCTTTCATTTTGAGCATATTAAAATCATTAGCATAATTAACAGTAAAGGAAAATGTCAGGTAGCCAATATAAGTTCTCTGATGTTGCAAACACCGTGAAAACAACAGCTTTGATATGCGACCTGCAGTCATTCATCTCAATGCAATATTAACAATGGAATATTAATTACGAGCACAATGTTACCTCTTACGACAACATTTTAATTTATTTCAGAGGTCACTTTTGTGAAAACATCACCAGCTGATGCATGCAGTAGCAGATGTTATGCAAAGATGCAACAGGCAGCTTGCTCTTGTCACTGATGCTGTAGGTCTCAAGCATTCTTTGCCAAAGTATAAATTACTTACCAGAAGGAGAATATTCTCTAGGTTTTGCACTGAAGGAGTCAGCTGCCTTCTATTCCCAAAAATCACAACCAGGGTACACATTTCTGTGTGTGTCAACCTACTGGCTCTCCCAAGACCGTTTCCACAGGGCATCTGCAGTACAAAATTGAGTGATAGCAGATTGACCAGCTGACAAACAACTAATTAGGCACTGATTATATAGTTCCAAGTGATGGCACGTAGTTCACTCCCATCCAGCTGATGTCACCAGGCCCTGGGTTATTTGCTGACTCACAATGATCTATTTCTTAACAGGCAATGTAAACGGTTGCTAGCAATGTATCAGTCAAGTAGACCTACACAGCAGAACATCTGTATTATGCTCTCAACACAGAAGCCAGATGTCTAATACTATATACTAACGCAGAAAAGTCAGGTCATGGTTTTTCTTCCCTTATATATGAAGACCTAACTTAAAACAATAAGCATCTGGTGGAATTTGCAAAAGAGCCTTGTGGAGCTGATGCGCTATCATGGGTACTGCTGAGGCAATGCGAAGCCCCCAAGGGTGCGTCTGCAGCATCTGAGGTTGCCTAAATGGCTTTAAAGACCTGAAAACCTTTAAAGACGTGAATCTCAGTGCTGGAAGGTACATTTCTGAAGGCTGCATTTTGTGAGATGATTGTCATCCAATTCAAAGGGCCCCAAATTGCAAAAGATGAAATGTGATGCTCCCAGGCCTTTTGGAGCAGGGAACAAATTGATCAGAGGGCTACAAGGTGAAACAGCACCTAATCAACTTCTCGGTGTCTTCCAGCTTCAGAAGCCCGGCCGTGAAAAGCCTCTGAGTAGGAAACAGGGAAGGAGCCAGAAGACTAGAAGCGGAAGAAAAATTGCTGTTTGGCATAGTCCTTCATCACGTCAGAATTTGGACAGCTGATTGTAATGAAGGACGCCAGAAATTGCTTTGGGCCTGCAGCTTTTCCAAACGTAGTGACAGTGCGAAGAGACCGGCCACGTTTCTGTGAAGTGTGGACTTAGAGAAACCAAGGTGCTATATCTGAATGACCGAGGCTGGCATCTGTTGGTAGGGAAGCCAAGGTTTGTCTAGCTTAGAGGCTTTGTGTCAATCTGAAGATGTTAACCCCTCTCTAACCAAAACCTGGTCATGTTGTAGCTTTTACAAGCGCATTTATCCCCTTTTCCATGTTCTGCCATGAGGGGGAAAAAGACCAGTTCCAAGCTAAACATTTTTTCTGGCTTTGCAGTTTCTTGACTAAGATAAGCACAAATGAGTAAGGAGAGCATGATAAATCACATGACAGATTATTCTCAATAACCGAAGCAGAAGCCACAAAAATAAACAAACAAACAATAAACATGAAAATACAGAAGGATCCATTTATAAAAGCGTAAACCTCATTTGCACTGCTCATTCCTTACTTCCATATGCAAATTGCAGAGGGATGTCTTCAATATTTTCCATACCTATTTATCTTACAATATTTTCATGGGCCTAACCTCTTTTTTCCTCTCTGAGACATTTCTAGCACTTCAGCTGGAGAGCCCAGCTGGGATACAGCTGTGTACTGTCCATCTTTGATGAGGTATAAACGTTTTCCCTTGTGCTAACATTGCGACATTGCCCACTGCTTTGGTTTCTTGAATGCTGGTGGTTAAAAGGCAGATCTGAAATCCCCAAAACTGCTCTTTTTAGTCAAGCGTTGCTCTGGTTTTGAATCAGCAGTTTCTAATTAAACAGCACCATACTAGAGGACCTAAAGATCATTAAAGGTGCACTCAGGGTGTCCAAGAATAGAAACACAATGCAGGTGTTGTTCCCTCAGTGCCTTTTCAAAATGGACTGGTCAGTCCCCTCATTGATTAAAAATTGCGCTAAATGTCTTATAAAAGTCTGACCCTAACACTGCTAATACCTTTGGTCAGCCAAATAAATTCTTTCAAACTTTCACAGTGGAAAAAGCCTTCTATTTTATGATTTTATAACCCTGTCATTAGCAATCCTTGAAACAGCATTCCACCCCCAGGTTGCGTTCTGTGGTTATGAACTTCATTTGATCGCTGCCCCATCAATTTGACATTAACTGCTACAATTTACAACTGCTCTGGTTTTCCACCTATTATTGTCGTACCTCTGCAAGTGCAAAAAACTGCTGCCCAGGGGAAGTCTGAAAGAATGCGATGTCTTGTTAAAACCTGAAAGGGCAGTGGGGGTGGGGGGAAGAACCTCCTAGAAGAGAAATCCAAAGGTTTGATAATGAATAATGCTTCATTCTCTACCATGAACACGGGTGACCTGGCATGTAGACCACAGCAAAGTAGTGAATAATTCACTGAGAGAGTCACAGACCTCCTGGTAGACCACAGCATTGCTTTGTCTCACAAATATGTTCTCCCACAGAACGGGGCTCGACAGGATGTTTCAGTCTACAAATGTTTAAACAAAAGGCGGGTGTGACGGGGTATGCAAGGAGAGTACCATGCATGGAGCAGGCCAGCCTGCGTGACTATTTTTCCATTAGCAGTTGATTGATAATTCTATAGGCACTGCACATAAGGGCAACAGAGAGAAGAATGGCTTTGATAGAGCTGAGGCATACAGCTCATGTCCGATTTCTAACTCAGACAATAAACCAATTCCACCCTCAGACAGGGACATTTAAGCAGCATTAATTGTCTGAGCTGAAGCCACAGGAGCATGGACATTTCCAGCAGCAGCTGGAATCCAGGCTGATTTCCTGACCTTTGTGCTCATAAAATGAAAAGCATCCAAAGGAGCTATTGGAGCTGGAATATGGTCCCAGTTTCCATGTGAGTTGCTTTCTTTGCTTTTGTGGGTTTTGCAGCCTGAGAGACAAATCTGAGGCCAGGTTGTTCCTGGTTTAGTTTGCAAAAGCAAAAAGGCTCTCAAGTCACTGAACGCTATTCGGACTCTACCTCCTTCTGCCTCTGAGCCCAGGAGAGTGACTATGGGCCTGGGTCCTCAGGGCTGTGCTGGGGACAGAAGAGGAGCAGTGCAAAACCCCCTAAATCCCTGCTCCCATTTGGGTTTCAGTTGTGTTTGGGAATAAAGCTAGCAGGCACTTTTTTTTAACTTGGATATCAAACTGTTTATAGAAGCTTTTTGCCATTTCTCTTTTGCTTTTCCATCTTTGTAGCCAGAAATATTTTGAGACTAATCTCATGGTATATCTGAAGTTTAAACTGTTTGGTCTGATGGGGCTTCTGGGTAAGTCACTTCTATATCCAGATCCTCTCATGTTATCTTACTCACACTAAAAAAGATCTTTTGATTTCATTGTGGTTATTTCCAGCATATAAGATAGTTAATGTCTAGCCTGTGTTTTTCTTCTCTTATCCAGATGAGCTGAGCTATTCTCAGGCTCTGTAAACTGCAGAATTATTCCTCAGTCCTTCCTCCTGATTATCCTCCCATGTTGCTCAACCTTCTGTAGGTCTGTTTTTGTAATATACCAGGCAGTGCCTTGCTCTCTCGCGTGGTGAAGGACGTCTGATCTGTCAGCTCACGTGCCAGGAGGAGGATGCCCAGATGCTAAGACTTTAGTTTGGCACCATATCCTTTGGGCATGGGGCAACGAGGCAGAGGACACAAGTTCTGCCCATGACTTGGCGACTGCCATGTCTGGCTCAGGGGGTCACCAGGCAGAAGACAGACTGCAGGTTGGTACTGTGCTTCAGAAGTGAGCAGGATACACCATCCTCAGAGCATGGGAATGGGAGGCAGGGCCCAAATGCAGGACTCCCATGTGAGCGAGATGTCTTTCAGTCCCCTTCCCTCTTGGCAGAGTTTTCTCAGCGCCACTTGTACTGAGTGATGCTCAGTATGACTCAGTTCCACTCAGCATCACACCACAGAGGAAAAAAAAGACACTGCTGTTGTGATTCTATGTTAAAAAGCATTTTGGCTTTTCCATTTGCACATCATGGACTGGTAAGAGTGAGACAATTCATTCTGAAAATGGCCTTTCCAGTCCATGCGGTTCTGCACATGCTTGCAGAAGTCTCTTTACTGAACTGCTCACAGTAACTTGGTTTTACAACTAACCAGAGACTTATTTTAACTGTTTTCCAAATGGATAATATTATTGATTTTCACTGTATACTGAAAATTTGTCTAAAAATTTCAAGTTTTAAAAATGAAGCCATTTTAGTGTAAGTGACTGCAGAAAGGTGATTATTCCACCTTTTTTATGGTGCTTTTAACTCTCAAGATCAGACTGGTTCTTCTCCTACTTAGTAAATCCATAAATGCTTTATAATATCTGATTTTTTTTATTCCAGGTTCTCGGAATAATTTCGTCATCATTTTGCCTGGTTAAAAGGGATTTTAGAAGCTACACCTAATATTTACAAGCTTCCACTGTAATCTTATTATTTTTCCAACCATCAAAGTCACATGGTCTTCTCAAATTGGCTCATAGAACACCACTTTCTTAGTATCTTTTTTATTATTTCCATCTATTACATGCTACCCTCAAGCTGAGAGGAAACTTTAAAGGCACACAACTAAAGAATCTTTGTGTATTATTTGGAAAATCTTGGACGTATTTCCTTTGGCCAGATTTTACTGACTATGACTATGACTATGAGAGCTAAATGTCCCTGTTGTTTCTAGTAAATAACCTTTAAAATACAATTTTCTAACCCGTAGTAGATAATAGCAGATAACACTGCTATTGGTATCAAATGAACCCTCCTATTTTCCCAATCAACGGATGCCTGGCAACTTCTGCGAGAATTTTGTCTGAGAACAGACTTACTTATTGTTCGGCTTCCAACTGCAGGACTCACAGGCGGGATCCTGCCGCTCGCTGTCTCCTGTTTTCCTGCTTTCTGGAGGGGCCCATTTTGGCTCCCAGTGAAATCCAGGGGAGCCAGGAGCACTCTCAGCCTCTCAGAAGTCACTCAGGGCCTTCACGGCGCCGAGTCCATTATTTTCAAGGACTGCTTCGACAACCTGAACGCACTGCAGAGGTAAGAGAGCTGCAATCCCATTTCAAGCAGAGATGTTCTGAGAGTCACTGCGCAACGCCTCCTGCAGATTTTAATAGGTGTCCCACCTCCTTCAAGAGAGAGCATTACCAGAGCCATACAACTCCAGTGGTTACTATGCTGAAAAATTTAAATCTGCTTCTTTATGAAGGTGTTGCCCCTGCTGTGCAGGCATCACTCTCTATCACTGACCTGTTAATGAGACTTTATCTACTGACAGTACAGATCAGGCTCTGTTCCCGTGGTGCACACCAAGAAGTGCTTTCCTTCTGCAGTTACCCCTCGGAAATGAGACTGACAGAATCTAACCCTTTGCCCCATAAAAATTGCATGTTCTGAAAGTCAAAATGCAAATAATTCATGAATTTTGTAAACATCTCTAAGGGAAGAAAAAAATGGTAGGCAGAATTGGAGTCTGCTATTTTTACTCATGTGCCTAGTTGATTACATGTCATTCTTCTCACACAGAACTAAATATCTTAAATGCAAATAGCCAGAGGTTGTTGTACTTTTTTTGCCCTTTCCACAGCTGTTCATTACAGAGCTCAATAGCAGCTGACAGCAGGTGAATATGTGGATGATGGGCCATGGATATATTCTGTTAAATAGAATGAATAAACCATTAAATGATCTTATTTCTTGATATGCCTGAATGCAAGCTGCATCTACAAGCAAAGCAACATTAAATTCTGTGTAGCAAATCCCTCTTGTATTTTGCAGCACATCCGTCATGCAAATTTTATGCTATAATCTTTTAAGCAATTATAACCTCCGTTTATTTTTAATGATATAGAGTATCCTTTCTCTTTTAGTTCTAGACAATTGAAATAAGGATGTATGAACCTGGAATATTAGACTACTTACATCTGGCTCATTTTGTAAACTATGTTTGGTGGTTCATATAACTTGTTTGACCTGGGTAGGAATGACTGACAATGTATCTTCCTTTTTTGAGAATAAATACCTTTGAAATTCTCTAATACACTAATTTAGCATTATCGTGTCTGTATGACATTGCTATCATAGGATCTGAGAATGATTTGTGGAGTGCCTTTTCAGAATGAATGAATATTGCATGGATGTAGCATATATGCATGGATACAATATAGACATAAATTGCACATTTTAGGTGAAAGGAATTAAAAAATGAAAGAAATTATAAAATTAGCCCTAAAGCATCATCTCCAAAAAATACCCACAACATTTTGACCACTTTCTGATCTAGGAATCTCATTCTGGATTTGGAAGTGTCTCTCTTCAATTTACAAGTTTCTATTTTCTATAGAAAGTATTACTTCAGGTGGAGCTCTGCTCTCCCTGTTTGCTCAAAAACGGTAGCTCCAGGAATGCAGGACCTCCAACTCTTTCCATGGCACACTGTCACACAGGTGTGATCCTCTACCAGCCCAAAGGCTATTTGACCCGGTCTATGAGAGCGTGGGTTTTTGGAAGGCCAAGCGGAGCAGTGTATTCCACAGTATGAGGAAGAATTAAGAGGGAGAAATGCAGGACCAGGCTGGGTTGGCAGCTCCACCTGAGGGATGGTATCACTGCACAGCTATCGCTCTACCCCCACATGTGGGGCTGGGGAAAAAGTGTCCAAGGAACATTAAAAATTTAACCATCCTTGCCCTTAGGGGCTCTTGTGCCTCATTGCTCACCCTCCCTCCCCATCTTGCTTACGCAGCAGCAGTTTTGTCTGAACTCCAAAACCTGGGGAGAAGCCTCGCCACCTTCACAGAGACCAGCGTGGCATTACTCACTCTGGGAGTCGCAGAAGACATCCGTCTTGAATTAGTAACGCCTGTCTCTGTGAGACCTGCATGAGTATTGTGAAAAACAGGATGAACTGCAAAATGAGCAATTCCAATAGCATCAGAGGCCAGGCAGAGTAGATGGTATTTGATATAATTGGGAGATTTCACATTCCTTCCTTGTGTGCAAGCAGAAAGCAGCATGAATATTTCGTCTTTCAATTCAGTAAAGCTCAGATGCAGCAAGATTTACTAAAATCAAATGTATAGGGCCTATGAATTACAAGCTCTAGTAAACCCACCGGCTCACATGAAAGTCAGACTCCAACTCTCCGTAGCACACTGCTATTATACTTTGTGTGGAATTAGGTTGCATCGTACAGCTGGCCTAATGCCGTATCGTTGCAGCCAACTGCGGACGAAAAGCAGGAGAGAGATTTAGTTAATTTTAATCCTTTGTTTTCTGCCAGCTTCTGGAAAGATGCTGTGTGCTCTATATTTGGAGTTTTCTTTCTTTAGAAAACTCTTCTGTCACCAGCTTCCAGGGAGCTCTTTTTTTCCAGTCACACTGCTGCAGTTTGGCCACAATTTTGACCTAATGCGCTTAAAAGGACAGCTGTGCCCTTTCTTTTTAACAATTGCAATCCACGAAAAAGTTTCTTGAGGAATTGTCACAGATTTAAAGGTATGGGTTTTGCTATTAGTAGAATTAAAGAAGCCTGGCAGCAGAAGCATTTAAAATACGGTGATAACAAGACCTGAACAGAAAGGGCAAAAAGAAAAAGTAACATGTAGGCTACAAAAACATAAATTAGGTAAGGTTTATATATTAAAACATACTTTAGTGATGTACAGAGAAGTTGCATTATAATGAAAAGCAGATACAAAACCGTCTAGCTGTATACAATACTACAGATTTGTGCATGTAAGGCCTATCATAAAAAATGAACATTGAACTAAACCCAGTTGAACAGACCAGAAAACAAAGAGCAGCCCTGTCAGCATACCAAGTTTCAGTAAGATTAATCTGTGTTGCAAGTGTTGTTCCCAGTGTATCTCTCTGCACTCATCCATCATCCCCCTCCATGAAGCCAACTTGAGTTTGTGGCCTTTTTGCTGCCTAAGGCAAACTAGCGTATGTGTGCTTGTGTGCAAATATAGATTATTTGTCCAGTCCCCAAGCCAACAGTCCTCACACAGTTAATAGGCAGCAGGACATTTTGCTGTCCCCTCACTGGTAATATCTAGGCCTTCTCCTGCTCTTCTATTCACCCCAACTAACTCCAGCTGTTAAAAAAAAAAAAGGTCTTTTAGAGTCCCACACTAAAATCGATGGGAAAAATAGGGCAATTCCAAAGGAAGGAAGTATTTTAGGCATTTTATTTAGTATTTTATTTTAAAACTATGGAATGGTCTATGTTAACTACAGAGGAAGCCTAAATGTCTAGCTCAAGCTAGACACCAATTTGTACATGATTAACATTAAGTAAGGGAATTTGGTGTTTAGAAAGGCACATCCAAACCCCACCGCACACATGGATAGCTGCTACAGTCTACCAGAACCTGTCCATAACCTGAGTACACCAGTGCTTGAAAAGCACCACAGGCTCACCAGTGGTTTGTTCTCTCTCTCTGGCATGCACTGGCTGTGCTCTGAAATTAGCTTAGATTAAATTTCTCCTTTCTTTTTCCTAAGAATGGTAACTCATAGTGATGCTTTTCCAAGCTCTTATATACAGCACGAGTCTCAGCTCCCGATTCCCCCTGTCCATGTGGACAGAGCCCGGAAAATGCCCTGTGTCCACAGCAGAGATGAGGGAGAAGTGGGAATTCTCAGAGCCCTGGCACTGTCTGGTGCCATCGTCTTTCCCCCTCCACAGATTTCCTCTGGTGTCATCTCTGATATCATTACTAGCACAGAGCAGGGCTAACACATATCTCATGGGAATGTTGTGGGCGTTAATTAATAAATGCTCATAAAATGCTTGGAAACCTTCAGGCTGGAAAACGTATAAAAACTTTCCTATAAATATTGTTCTTATGTTCTGTATCCAGATACTATGTCTCCAGAGGTCTCCACAATTTTAAAGTAGGTCAAAATTCGGCTCTTAATGAGTTGAGTTGGGAACTCTGAAATTTTCCTCCAGACACAATTTTGTACCGCTTAAATTGAGAAATATGAGGCCCACTTCCCTGCACCCAAATGGCGCTGTGCAACAGCTGAGGACAGCAATGAAGAAACCACAAGATGTGCTCCACACACCCAAGCAAGGTGCATTTGCAAGCCAAATGTTGATCTCCAAGTGTCAACCCACCCCATGCTAACGCACACCTGGGTTTCCATGGGCTTCTGCAGCTTTATCACTTGGCTCGCAAAGAAAAGGCATCTATACAATATATCATCTGCATTAATCTCTGCCTTTTAGAAGATAAGACAAGTGGATTGACACATCTAATTCACGCCATCTAACTGGGTAGAACATGGGCTGTTAAAATTCTCCATACGTAACAACTGGAATGGCATCAAATCCTAAAAGAAATACATGGTTTTATGCTTTTCATTTCCATTCTGTAGGAGCAGACACGGCTGAGACGTAGGGTGTTTCCTGAGGTTAATGATAACCTGAGGTTAATGGTTTCTGGCTGAACTTTAGGCCCTCGGCTCCCCCTAACCTGTCATTAATCCCCAGGAAATGCCTGAAACCAAGCGTATTATTTAAATCTGGCAGCAATTAATTTATCTCTGGACCTTACAGATGCTCATATTAAATTAAAAAGAGGATGATTTATGGTGAGCGCCAATAATGTCCAGATCTAGGCAAAGATAGATGTTATCCTTAATATTTAAAATTTAGGTTTCCTTTTTCACTGAGTCGTTGGCTATCAGCTGTATTAAAGGTTTTTATTTCATTATTCTAGCAAATAGGATCTTTTTCCTAATTATTCCTTTTAAAAAACACTTTATCTTGTATATCCTGCCAGCTGCATCAAGATTTTATCTTTTTTTCCTCTTTTGGAGGGTTTAATGAACATTGTTCACTGTTGCAACTGAATCAGAAAATAAATCTATTTTTAGCAACTTAGTTTAAAAAGAAGCAATCAGAACGAATGCCGTGGCATGTGTAAGAAATAAGAATTATCCTCTTGCTCAGCAGTAGATGTACAAGTCTCAGACAAAATAACAGCTGTGATTTTATTTCCACATATTAAGAAGATAGGCCAAAAACACAGTATAAAGTTGTCAGTTTCTGGAGAGCCAGAAGGTGAAGCTGTACATCAGTTTCTATTCTCAGTTTATCTCTGGCTTCTAGGCTGAGGCTGCCAACAGTGCGCACACTCTCTATTAAGGCTTCTGAAGCCTTAGCAGACCTCTCAGTGATGTGGTTTGGCAATAGGTACCACTAAATCAGAGACACAGGCATCAGTACAGTTGGCTCTGTAATTGCAAACAACAGCCATAAATCCATTGAAACTAATCCATGTACCAACTGAAATAAAATCCTTAATCTCGCCGCCGTTCTGTTGTTCAGCTTTCACTTTCAAGTCTTATCACAGTGTAGTGCCATTAGCTCTACAGATAACATGGAGTCTTCCAGACTCTTTAAAATCTGAACTTCTGCTGTAAAAACAGCTTAAGAAAAATATTCCAGACCTTCCTAGTTAAAGGTGAACTGCAAGGGGACAAAAATCAGAGCTGTGGATTTTTTCCCTTTTTGCAGAGAATTCATCCGGTAATATTTTTTGTGGTAAGACGGTTACTGAAAAACTGCACTTTATGTTTTAATATTTCTGTAAACTGATTAAACCAATTCCCTACAGAAAAATTACCGCCTGCATTGCAATATGAGCCCTACTGATACGCAGTATTACTCCCCTTTTTGAGAATAACAGGAACAATCTCGCATGTGTGTATGTGGTCACACATCTGGCTTTGTGCAGCATTAGCACTCCCTTTCCTGAAATCAATATCTCCTGAATATTTTTTTCCTTAACAGCCTTTTCTCACATGCTGGTTCTGCTGCCCCTCAGCAGTTTCTGATATAACCCACACGTGGAGAAGAAGACGGGGCAGGTGCCGTGGTCACGCTGTTCTGGTAAGGCTCCTCCTCACCAAGGTGGGTCTCAGCCCTGGCACTACCATCTCTGAGGGCGTTTCTACCACTGGTAACACCAGTCTGTACGTGTGGGGAGTATACGTACACTGCTGTACATATATGTACATGAATACTGCTATGAAAACGTGTACATGAGTACTGCTTTCCTACAAGAACTGGAGGACAGACTTCAGCCTCCTCCACTGACACATGGCTCCTTTGTGTTTGAAGAAAAGGATCTTTCTCGAGATTCAGTGCATGAAGGGTTGAGAAATGCTTTTTTAATTTACTTGTTTTTACAAGCTTAGTTTCATAGAGTAGAACTTCAACATCTCTTTTGGTTACAGTGTTTTGTCTCCTTCATTGTGAAAATACTACTGTATGTCTTCCAGCCATGGGTGTTGCCCTGTTTAATAAGAACCACTTAAAATCCATATTCTGCAAAATAATTTTCTAATTGCTCCAAATGGGTTACAGAAATACGGCTATAAAATGCCAGCCAGGGAATGTAAGGGCAGTACCTGCTGCAGTTGTGCCTTCCTCTCTCCTGCACACTCAGGTACAGCGCACATTTCTTCATGACGCAACTGAGCAGCTAATGAGCTTCAATGGTGTACTGGGACCTCCTGTTCCAGCTGATACAAGCGGGTTTGGGTTTTTTCCCTTGAAGCAGTCAAAATGTTTTAACCACGACTGAATAAGTGAAGTGCCCACATTTTTTAATGAGCTAAAGAAAACATATTTCTAGTCTTCTTTTAATCACCTGGGGCCCAATCTGTATCCTACATCATTTAGGAAAGACTTTATGCTATGCACTTCACCAATCCTTGATGTGAAAGATATAGAATGTGCTATCATGCATGTTTTGCAGAGATATCTTCATGGCAAGAGTCAAATTCAATCATGTTTACGCGCCGGTTGGTAAATGAATACTATTTCAAGGAAAAAGAAGCCAAATATCAAGCTACATTTCTTATGGTTTCCCAATTTTCTGCCTTCTGGTATACCTAAATCCTCTAAATATGAGCTACTGAATCAGCATTTTATATGCTTAGATGTGATTAAAGCTGTTCAGAGGACAAGGATTCCATTTTGCTGTAAATTTCGAGGTTTCAGAATTTGTTTTCACTATTCAGAGGAATGAAAATAAACACCTCAAACATTTTTGCAAATGGAAATTGTTATGAAATGTCTGTTTCTGGATAGAAAACCTGATCTTTTCAGCTCAAGTTCTTTCTCCTCTGGCTGTAAGTGACAAGGGAACCCGAGGCAAAAACTTTCTCAAGAAATGTTTGTCAAAACTGCTATGTTGATACAACATTTTGGCTTTGATGAAGTGACATATTTCATTTCACTGAAAATATTCTGACCAGCTCCAGATGTGATTGACTTACTTAAGCTAAGAAAATGATTCATTGTGAGAGTCTGAATAAACCAATAAAATAATAGAATAATGCAATGTTCTTCAAATCAACAGCATTGGATCTGAACTCTTGTCTTTATATATGGGTTAAATTCATGAAATATAAACAAATTTATATAGGAGAAAGGAGGTTTATGTCCATCCAATATAATCTCCTGGATAATATTGACCGTTTCCTTTAGAATCCTGAAGTCATAGGAAAGTAAGTTCTGAATCCAGCTTTCTCCCACGCTCAAAAACTAATATACATAGAACACATCTGAGAAAATTTTGTGTAACATGTTCGTAAAGTTTTCTAATAGAAGACAGTCTAAAACTTCCCCAGATAGCTGTTCCTGTATTATCAGGATATGCTGATCATTGAAAATGTTTTTTTTTTCTACCTACCTGACCTACATTCTCTTGATGAAACCTTAGCTAATTAGTTTAAGCCAAACTTTACTTTAGAGAACAATTGATCATTGTCCTCAGTTGTTCCAAGTATATTTCAAATACAGTGAAACTTTTCAAGATCCCCAATTGTTACTCCTTTTTCTTAACTAGATAAAGAATTTCTTGAAGTGTTTCCCAATTACCTCTGTTTTCTGAACTTGTCTTTTTGAAGAGAAAAGCAAATTAATTAATTTTATGGCATGATTTCTGGATCATATTCATATTTCCTGATTATTTGTTTCAATACTTACATTCTAGTATTTGGGTTGTATTTTCTACATCAGGTTCAGCTACTGCACCACCTTTAGTAAGGGGCCTCAACCTCCATTTCAGTAAGAGGAAGGTTGTCAAATCCTCTACCAAATCACCATCTCTGACTGTCATAATTATGTCTGGTGTTAAGTGAAGCTCTGGCCACCAGCGTATGTCATGCACAGTCACCAGATGCGGAAAATGTAGGGTGGCTAACTTCTTGTGAACTTCACACTTATCAGGGATTGGAAATCCCTGCCTGAACTAGAGCTTTGAGTATCGGCTGTGGAATTTCCCGAGCCATCTGACAAAGTGCAGGCATCACATCAATAGCTCCTGCCAAGCTATAGCAGTGATCCAAGCGCCATTTCCTTCTTTGTGTGTCAAGAAGACTGGTGTGTTATCAGCCCAAACTAGAATTAAACCGCAGAGATGCAGAGCAGAAGTGCAGCCATGAAAGCAACATGCTCAAGTTTCGTGTGAACAGAAAAGAGAGGACGAATAGTCATTTGTTTTGTTTTCAAAACCAGAAAAGAACAAGCCTTGCCACATTGATTTTATCTCAAAATCTATAAACAGAAAATGTGGCTGGGCCTTAACAAGGCTCTACTGCAGTCAATCAAAGAAGATAACTTTCGTAATTAATTTGGGATGTTTGCCTAATTAATATAATTGCAGTGTCTATTTGATCCAGAATTGATGCAATTTGGGTGGGGTTTGAGCATCAATAGGAAACAAATCCCGATTCCTAGTTGTTTCTCTTGGGAACAGGCTGTCCAACCCCACACAGATCAGAAAATCTGATTCTTACCGTTTTCTCCTCAAGAAGACTCCTGGGGACAATGGAAACATATGAGGTTTCATATCAGGTCATTAAATTGTCATGCTTTGTCCTTTGATTTAATTAAAATCTTCTTATTTATGCAGATTTCTGTGCTGCAAGCTGAAATGTAAATGAATGATAAGATTAATGGTTTAATATAACATCTATGATAGAAAAGGCAATTCTATATTTCTTCTTACCCGAGAAGCTATAATTTGATAATGTATTTCTAACTCCACACAATCATCACTTCTCACTGTTCAGAATAACTGCTTGTTTTAGAAAACCTGAAAACATAATTTGTAGTTTCTGGACTACAAATATTCCCTAAAAAGTTCTCTTATCTTTTTCTATCCGGCAAATGCTGTTTAAAATGCTATGCAGTTTAAGGGACTGAACAACATCATACAGATCATTTGGATGTTTTCATGTTCTGCCTAAATAAGCACAAAAGCCAACTGATATTGTTCATAATTCAATACCCTCCTTTTTTATTCCTTTGGTGAATAGGAAAACACTTAGTCCCATGGCTATAATCTACTTTTTAATATACCACTAATGATTTATTATAGATGTCTCTCAGGAAGAGGAATAAGATTCTTCTGCATTCTTCCTCTGATGACTTCAGCAATATAATCAGACATTTTATTTTATTTCCACTGATACCGCTAAGTTCCAAAATCTAAGGAAAACATGTGTATTCCTTGATACCACTGGAAACTAACATTCAACACAGATGTTTGCATTCTGCACATTTGCATTCTCCATATGTATTCTGTTTTTAAAAATCCCTGCTTAGTGTAGATGGCAACCTACTCAATTACTCTGATTATTTTGCTCTTCTAGACATAACATCTGCAATTCAATTAAACGTTTCATCTATTTTCTTCCTATCATTCCAGGATATAAGCCTTGATTCTGTTAATCCAGTGTTAATGTTTGTTTCATTGTGAAAAGGACATTTTGAAATTCTCTAAAACAATGCAATACTCAAGAAGTTAAAAGAAAACAGAATATTTTGACTTAGGAAAAGCTACTATGGGATCAGATCAGTGATTGCTTCATAATCACAGCTTTTCCCTGGCAGGCAATTAGAGAAGATCTCATATATGCTGGATTTCTCTGAGGGCACTGAAATGCTTAGTTTCTGTTCCAGTTTTGAGTAAGAAAAAAATTAACAGTTCTACAGCTTACAATTCTGCGAACAGTCTCCATTTTTCATCTTTTTGTATCATTTTGTAACAATTTCTGCAAGAACAAGTCGTAACTTTCAACAGTGGATTTGCAGGAAGAGATCTCACATGAAGTGCTGTAGAGTAGCCCAACACTAGACAATCTGCAAAAATAGCCAATATTTCTACAGATAGGCTAAGAAATGCCTACTTACCCCACATAAATGCTTTTGCAAACTATTCTGCATCGCACTGGCTCTTATAAGACCTTGTCATTATGGTATCTGGGCACATCCAGACATGAATTAAGCGACAGCATTAATGTCTGTTGCATTTTCTTTCATTCTCTGATATTCCTTTCTCATAAGGAGAGCACTGCACACAGTGGAAGATATTTATCTTTCTAGGTCCCTTCCCTTAGTGTGTGTCCAGTGCTTGTATGAGTCCAGTTACTCTGGAAAGTCAATGCGCTGTCTCCAAGGAGGTCCCACTGCTCCAGGAGGTGATACTGGGGTCTGGTGGACCAGGAGGTGCTGGAGAAGTACGGCTGCAGCTCAGGCCATCCCTCAGGGTGTCAGGCCCAGGCTGCTGCCGCAGCGCACTCAGTGCTTGCAGGAGCGAGGTAGCAAGCGCGGGGAAGAGCAGGACCATGGGCGACAGCCCCAGGGGCTCTCTCCTGGTGGAGATTTCCCAACGCTTTCTCTGGTCACCGGCTCCATACTGCTGCTTGCTGCCTTCCCTGGGGACCCTCTCCCAGTCCTTTCCTTGAGGTATCTCAAAAAGTGGCTATAAAACGTGGGGTCTGTCTTATACTAAGAAGATTAAATTTCAGAACTCACTATCTCTATCTGTACAGCTGCCCAGATGCAGACTCCCTCTCCAAGCTAACCTTGAACCCAGAGTGGTTTAGATACGAGTTCTGTACCCCAGAATTGTGTGGGCTTTGTCTGGGGTATGTGCTCCCTGCCCAGCCTTATCTTTTTTCGTCTCCTCGTTTGCATTGTGCTTTCAGCTCGCTAGATCAATGCACTTTATGCTAAATGTACAAAAGACAAATTATTCAACCAAACAGCTCACAGAGGAGACAGCTTGTGACAACAGCATCAAGTGTTGATACCGAGGGATTATTATTTTATGATAGAAGATAGAACAAATTATTTTTTGCGAAAGAAAGCCTGCTTTTTCAAATGCATAAAGTTTATATAATAGTCAGAAATTGGCCAGTTCAGCAGATTTCATACACATAAATGTTATATGTAGTATTTTATGTATAAATGTTCCAAGTTTACTCCAGTGTAAAGCTTTCCTTTAAAGAGTAATTCTCACCCCATAATTCACTTTTATGATTTTCTTAGGGCTTTAAGTGTAAAAGCTCAATCTGGTTTTGGTTTATTCTTAAAAAAAAAAAAACAGGCGCAGAGCAAGTTAATTTTTACATTGAATCTGCCAAAGGCACGTTGTCAGATCTGAAGCTAAACATGTCACTTTTGCAAACACATGCACACACACACACGTGCGCATCCAGATACACAACAGCTTTTTAAGGCTTAATGACAATAGAAATAGTTTCACGCAAGTGGAAGAAGGGAGGCCCCGACTGGAGCCGATGACTGCAGCAGGCTGTGCTCATTCTTGGGCTCCTCTCCAACCCTCCCTCAGGCCCTCCTGTTTCACATCTAGTGTAAAGATGTTTCTCTCCCCCAGACAGTTTCTCACAAATCTGAAACTCAGGCTTTCTGCCAGATGCTGGATCTTAGGCTGAGTCCTTTGCCTGACCGCGACCCTTTCCGTGTCCTGGCCCTTCCCTTCAGTCTCAGAGAGCTGCAACAGGCAACACCAGGCAGGTTCTTCCTTTGTTCTTCTTCTTCCTCTCCTGCCCCGTACACCTAGAGGAGACACTGATGGCTCCTGCTCAGCCAAACCATGGGCACGCATTCTCAGATGTTCTAATACGACCCTGAAAGACAGGAGTTGATGAGGGTAAATGAGGGAATTACATGTGTTTGAGCTGGGATGTTATCAGACTACGATGCAAATTTTCAGCCCTCCCTGGATCCACCAACACCAAGGACAGGGCTGCTTCTTTAGGACACAGTAAGAATGACGAGTAGGGGTGTCTGCTTCTTCAGTCTCCCTCTTTCTTCGATTGTTGTCCAACTTTCAGACATACCATGCAACCAACCCCTTTTTATCCCCCAATATTCCATTTTAGACAGAAATTACTCCCAGTCTTTTCTAGGATCTAAACTATACCTGCTCCCAGAATTGCAAAACCAAAGCCGTATGTGGTTTGCATTACCAGAACTGACTCCACTAGGATCTCAAGTCATAATACATTTTCTCTCCATGTAGACCGTGCTGTATTTGGGAGCTGCAAGGATTCCTCTTGCATTCCACTTTATATTTAAAAATGTTTTAACTCACATACGTGCTGCAGAAGGGAAATGCTTTTACCATCAGGATGCCATATGAAAGTGTTTAAATCCCCTGCTCATCCATGCAGGGGTTACAGCACAAATAACGTGGCAACCACTCCACTGCCACTTCCTCCGGAGTCACTACCATCTTTTTTCTATGACAGTTTCACAGTGATGATGCTTAATAAAGTAACACTTCAGGATCAGCCAGGAATGTGGTCCCAAGGTTCATGGCACTGCACAAAGACAGAGCAGCTTATAGGATTCCTGCTGCTCTTGAGCAGCTTAGTTTCTGGTGTGAATATTCCTTAGCTATTTTACCATTTTTCTTGACAACCACATTTATAGAGGTGGATCGAGTTGTGTAAAAGTCAGTTTTACTAGGAAAACAGATTTTTTGCAGACAAATGAGATGTGCCCAACTCACATGGGGCAGTAATTCAGACTATCAGAAATGAGAAATATGTATTGGTCTCATGGGATTGCAGAGGATTCCTCAAACCACTTAGACCCACAATTATCCACGCTGCTCATATGTTGGTTCACTTTTCAAGTGAAAAAACCTGGTGCTCCCTAAGGCAAAGGCCGGGTGCAGTTTTGGGGGTAGTTTAGTCCAGGAACTTCCACTTACTGCGAGAGGTTTGGTTCCCAGCAAGCCACCTGGTACATGTTCACACGTAGGCATACAACTCATACCCTCAGTGTCTTGTAAAAACACCAATATGAAACATTGCTTTCACGTTTCAGGCATTTTACACTGAATAATCATAAGTAAAAATATATATTTATGTATACACATGTGCACACACACGCACGTGTCTTAGGCTCACAGCTATGCCACTGGTGCCTATACACACTCAGCAGCTGTTATAAAGAAACTGCCCCAAAACAATGTGAGGGAGCTGTTCTGTCTATACTGTTTAGGCACTCTTTGGTATCACCCTGCACTATTCTTACTGTCCTGGAAGAGCAATCTTTCCTTGGTGCACTTCAACTGCTCATTTGGTGATTGCTGTATATGTGCTAAATGAGGTGTGTGGTCATGTAAAGAAAAACATATAAAGGGCACAGCAAAGGAAGTGAACTAAGGCTGCACAAGCACCTTAATTTGGCATTTCCTAGCTTATAAGCGACTTCAATGTAGATTTTGTATTTTATATTATTGTGAGAATTCCCATCCTCGTTGTAAAGATATTTCTCAGCTACGGCTGACAGAAAGTCTGAAGTGCTCCAAAATGGGAGCACACCTTCCTTACGTCTTTAATTGCTTTCGGATCCAAACCAGAATGACTGGATAGTTTAATGTGTCACCCACCATAACAACAGCTGAGTACTTTGGTTTAAGTACTTTTTCTCTACTCTTTTGTTCAAAGAGGCAGTAGCTGAGTCATAGATTTCGCACTCTTATTCTGAAATAGGCTTAATCAGACCAAGACAGCCATTTTAGTCTGTTTGTCCTTGGTACACAATAGACCACAGGCCAAATGTTTCTTTGGTCCCAAGGGGTAAGTCCATTGAAGAAAGTACTCTAAATGCATTATTATTATTATTATCTGATTAGCAGAAATGCGGGCTTCTGACAAAATGTTGGTAGCTTTTGATTTAGTTGCCATTTTTTAAAGATTTCATTTCCATTCCTAGAAAATCTTGAATCAACATAAATACATACATCTATGCATCAGATTTTGTATATCTGTACTTTCAGGGGGGATTTCTTTTTCTAGTGAGCTCACCCACATAGGTTTTCAGATGAACTTTAAAGTCTTCATTCCTTTACAAACAATTCCTTTACTGGAATAAAATACTGGAAAATGTTTGATAACAAAACCTTTGCCTTAAAAAAAGCTCATAGTATTTGTAGAGTAAGTCAGACATTTTTCATCTCCAAAGAATTTAAACCAAGCATAACAACAAATAAAGGTAGGGTTCTTCGTTTTATAAGTATTAAAATTGTCCTTAATCTCTTTGCTAACCATGACTTATTCATGTGAAAAATACAAAATGAATCATAAACCTCCATCACAAACCCTCTTTGCACAACTCACATTTTGGGGTTGCAGACAGCAGACACTAAGACACACATGGAGACCAAGCTTCTACTTGCTTCTACAATTCAGGTACTGAACCATACAAATAATGTTGAAACACAGTGAAGACAAAAATCTTAAAGATACATGATGCAATATAATTTGGAAGAGGTTTTCAGCTTTGTCAGATAGAAACATCAGGATTAATTTAATGAAGGAGGCAGTTCTGCCATAGTCTATGAATAGCTGTACGTGTCAGAAGGCTGGGCTGCAAGACAAGACATTGGCCAATATCAAAGAAAAGTGACTGTGTATCACGCCCTTGTTTATCACGCCAGTCCTTTTCAGTGGCTTCATAACGTGAATAATTTTTAAATTTCATGTTAGTGATGTCCCTGGTGATATAAAAAGCCAGCATAACATCCTGAGTGCTGGAGTCTTAAAGCATTACTTATACCTTTGAAAGCTCATTTCCACTGGTCCAAATATTAGGTGTAGGTATCAGTCAGTGATCTTCTTAAAGATATTCTCTAGCATGTTGTGAATGGATAACGTGTACACCAGCTCAACGCAAATCCTCCTTTGGTCTCTCTACAGACAAGACCACAGCTGAACACCTGTAAAAAAGATTATGTACAGATGTCCTCAAAGATTCAAACAAAGAAGAGCATTAAGGAAAACAAGGTGCTGTGAATTCAGGAAACTATATTTGGATCACTATAGTCGCCAGAGCACTGCAAAAGTCAGACTAATTCATCATCTAGAAAGCCACGAAAGCTAGATCTGTCAAATAAATGTGAACCTCCACTAGCCCCTATCCTGTTTCATGGCTGGAAATAACATTTGATTAAGTAGCTGAGAAGATAAATTAATTAAAAAGTAATAAAATAGCTTGCAAGAATGTAGCAGTGTTTTATCCCAAAACTGACTATGTAGATCTAGAAATGATTTACACAAATAGGGACCATTCACTGCCATCTTTCAGCAGTAAGACACAAAATTTAAACAGGACATGGCAACATACATATTCACAAGCGTTTTCTCAGACAGACCGATTTGCTCAAAAATCTTGATTTTGCAAGAAGAGCAACTGGATCTCTAGAATACATTATGCTGTTTTGAGACTGCACCTAAACCCACTTTCCATCCCAATGTTACCTTGTGCCCATGCTGCTCAGACATACATCCCTAGTTTGCGCCAGCACCATCCCTTTTATCTCCAAACTTAATATGATTATCTACTGACTCATTGAGATGAATGCTCAAAAGATATTGTTCTGAAATATTTACTTATTCAGTGGCAATTCAGTGAAAAATATTTCACCCCAAACATGGTTGTCTTGTTAAAATAGTTAAAAATATAAGACAAGCTTGACTGGCTGAGCCAGAGCTTAAATCACCAGGGACATATTGAAGTACGCTCAAAGGATCTTCAAAAATTTTGGTGAGATTTTCATGGAGTTAATAGATTCTTATCTTTTCTAGAAGAACTAAAAATAATGAACCAAAGCAGAGGAAGGTGATCTAATTTCAAAGAAGGATGCTCCAGATATTATTTTCTGACAACCAAACTACAAATTCCTGCTCTGCATCTGACTGTTTGTTCATATGATACAGGATGTTATGAGGCTGACCACACTAAACAGTGTGAGTCAGTTCAGTAGTACAAATAACACAGTGATCCAAACTCCTAAAATAAACAAAACAAAAAAGATGGAGTGAGCGAACACCATTCTTTCTCAGGAAACCCTTTTGAGGATGTTATGCAAAGACTTCCCATGGGACACTGCAGCAAACCTCCCAAAGGTGACTGTAGGAGACCCGTCATACAGACTCAGTTTTACTAGTTTATGCTAGTAACTTCAACAGAACCAGGCTGAAACGCCTGCACATGGTGTCCGTTGTGTTCAGCTGTTAGCAAGCTCCCTGTGGTCACTGCCCACCACAGCTCACACTCTTCTCACCTGGGTGAGAATCCCTATGAAGGATTGTTCCTCATTGGCAAAATGGGGAGAACCACCCTGTTTTGAGGGGAAAAATGCTGTGGCTTGAGCTGTGCCATGTTGTTTGCCCTCAGAGTGCCACTACTCAATGCCCTCAGAGACCATGGTCCATTTTATTCACTAGAATAACCATAAGTCACAATCTCAAACCAAATGCCTTCTATAGCGTCTGAAGTACAAATTCAGCATCTTGGGTTTTATTGTTGATGTTTTCGGTGTTGTCTGCACGCAGAGAAGCACAAGGCATAGTAGGGAAGTTTTTCCTACTATGCCCTATTCCCATAACCTTCTTCGCATTTTCTTTAAATCCCAGGCATGCAGTTCTCTTCATTATGGAAAATGTATGCTTAATTTAAGGCCCAAAACTGAAATGCTGCTTACAGTAATGCTTTCTTGAGTCTTATTAACTTATGAACTCTTGGTGGGTTGCCCAGCACTCAGAGCAGCTTTTCTGCTATTTTCCAAGCTACATCAAAGTGTTTGTCTCAAGGGCCTGAGGTTTCTTTTTTTTTAATTTTCAGGGAGCGAACGCCTCAAGAATAATTTTCTAATGTTAGTCATGTGTGCTATAACTGCATTTCTCTCTTTATGCTAAGCTTAGCAGTTCCTCTACACATAACACAAAGGGGAAACAGTACTTCTATGCCAGACACAAGTGATGTGCAGGTTATCTGACGTATTATTCCTTCTAGCAACCTCAGGAAGTCAGAAAAGGGCCTCAGCCGTGCAGTGTGAATCTACAGCCAAATCTCTTTCTGTTACAATGGCTTGGAGTATTACACAAAGACCATAGCAGACTCCGGCTGAACTTCAAGGCACCGCAGCAAGTATGACATAAGCTTTTTCTTACAACAGCCCCTATCATTCACACATGCAGTAGAACCACATCCATGAAGAGTAGGTATAAATCCAAAGTTTGCTCTCTAGCTGGCAGCATTCGCACCTGAAGATGAATTCATGAACAATATGGATTACTCAGGTGTGCACGCTTAGAACAGTGGTGGACCTTCCTTCTTTTCCTATAAAGCCAATTTGTACGACCAGCCTTTTTCCCCCCGAACTACATGAAGCCACATCTGCAGAGTAAACACATTGCTGGTGGGATCTGGGGAGCTTAGAGCAGCGTATCTTACAGACTCCAACCTCTACTTCAGCACATATTGGACAATATTTAGGTGATTAGTATCCATACGTTTCCTGAACTATACAGGGCAGAATTCACTTAATAAAAGTCGCTGTCCTGCAGAGAGACTCATAAGCCTCCCCTGATGCCTGAAGAAGTGGCTGTTTGAGTCAGGGATGCTTGAGCAGCAGAAAGCCCTTCTGCCTAGATGTGGATGAAGTAGGATCACTGCTGCACACCGCAGAGCAACACGATTGTCTGTGCTCAGACTCAGCTCCTGCTTACGCCCAGAGCTAGTAGTTAGCATTTATTTTGCCCCTATATTTTACCTCACCCATTTCTGGAAAACTTGAGAGCAGGTTAAAAGCTTTTAATTCTTTCCACTGTTTATCCTTGTTCCTTGCTGGAAGCAAAGCTCTTCTTTGTTAACCTTTTCCGATGCATTGCGTGGCTACTGGTACAGTGAAGACTTCAAGCAGCAGCACATAATGATGCCAGCAGTTCTGAACATTTTTTGCCTCAGCAGGAGACTGCAAATCAAACACAGTGAACCAGCAGCTCTCCTTTCGGCAAACAAATGTCCTGCCTTCCCTTCCCAAGGGATCAGAGCTCCTCGGCCTCTGGCCTCTGCTTTTTACAGAAGAAAACTACTTACATCTATAAGCCCCAGAGATCTGTTTGACTAGAAGTGGTCCTTAAGAGCAACCTGGGGTGGACCTAAGTCCACAATGTGATTGTTTTATGTTGCTATATGAGATAAAGGAGTCACAGTGACTCTCTAATGCAACACTCAGCTTAAAGGCAGATTGGTGCTAGCAATAAGCACTATGGACATGGATCTGCAAACGCCAGCAAGGCTTGCTGTCTAATGCATACCACAAAATAGACCCAGACATACGCTTGAGAGGGGTTCAGAGAGAACAATTTTATCACTTGTTGCTTGTTTTTTTTTTTCCTGTGGAGTAAGGGAGTGCAGGGATTAACCAGTACTTGTGCAGTGTGGTTGATGAGAAGACATCAGCTCCCGCGAGACAGGGAGAGATCCAGCCGGAGCGTGCAGCCCTGTGCCTGGGGCAGCTGCATGCCACTGCCCTGCGCTCCCCGGAGACCCGCACAAGAAAATCCAGAAGTGCCATCCCATGGGCCTCCCTCGTATATGAGGGGATGTGCTTGTGGCACGAGGAGATGAGCTTAGCTGTTCCTCATTTTCGCCTGGGCTGAGCCTCCTGTGCAATGCCCCACAGCCGACTCAACACTGGATAAGTCCTCTCAGCGCTGACATTACCCAGACTGGGTGAACTTTGAGTCTGGGGCTGAGCTTTGCAGCTTACAGTCAACTCTTTTAGTATGTGCTGGGTGATTTTATGCTATGTGTAGTGTATTGTAATCCAATATATATCCCCTTTCGTATTGCAGCTTCAAAGAAACACACTTCTTATTTAAAAGTAATACATTCACTTGGGGTTACGGGCAACCTTAAGTGACCCCCAAAGGCAGAGGCAGGTAACAAAGACAAGACCTAATCCCAAAGCACGTTAATGCTGAGTTTTGTTGGGAATTTTGTCTGAGCTGGGATGAGAGGATCTGGCCACAAAGTGTTTGTGGAAGCACAGCTTGCTCAGAAAATGTAACCTATTGAACTCTTCCCAATTAGTAATCAGGCTCCTTTCATTCTTCTGAATTACAAATACCAGAAAGAGAGGGAGGGAGAAATCCACACCGATGCTTTACATCAATTAATTCCAACAGAACCTCAGAGTTTATGTATTATTAAACCTGCTGTATAATTATAGCAAAACCTCTTGCAGTGGTTTGTTAGATGTCTTAAGTAATCACTTTTTTCCTACATCACTCCTTCGTTTTTGTCACAATTTTTTCTGTCATTAAATAGTTCTTTTGTTTTTTTAAAATGTCACAGTTCCTTGGTACTGGTTAGACATCTTTCATCACTAGTGTTGCTCTAAAATCAATAGTAATACAGGACTAGACTGTGGCCCCCTTACTCACAATAGCCAAAAGCTGTGTGAACCTTTGCTGACTTCAGTGTAACCCCTTGTGTGAGCATCTGTTCACCAATGGAAGATGTTCAAGATCTGGCATACGGTGTTTTGTTGGCCACTGGCACTCTGGCATTTCTGAGTTCAGAGAACTTTTGAAAAGATAGTGGTCTATTGCTTATTCTGTCATTGATTTAAATCTTGACAGTCTTGTAAATAAGCACAGGTAAAATAAAAATATTTCTGTTAGCCCCATTTTATTGACAAAAAAAGGTGGGCAGAGGGGTGATGTACCACTTCCAAGCCTTGCTTCATTGGTATTTTAGGAATAAGGTGGAAATAGTAAGATGGAAATAAGATGGAAAGTGACTGCAACATTCAGTGTTGTGGCTCATGGGCCATAAGGCAGATTGTCAGACTACTGTCTGCAGCTCCTGGGCTCATGCCTTCTGAGGCCAGGATGAAATCCAGACCTAAGTTGTTCCTATCTATTATTTGTGTATTTATAGGGTGTCAGTTGCTGAAGTACTGAAAGGCCAGACTAGCCCGAGGCCACAGACTCAGCATCCAAATCGAGTTCAGATCTCAGGAATTCCTCCGTCCCATTCCCATGCTCCGTCCCCTCCTCTGTGTGACATGAAAATAAAAATAAAGCTCAGCCTGTCAATATTTCTAGGACTTTTTAGTTTGATGTAATAGATATGAGTATGTCATCACTGCTGCCAGTAAGTATTTACCCATTTTGTCCACATTTCTACAGGAGTTTCGTGATGCAAAAGAGCACTGCTGCAATCATAGAAATCAGGAGACTTATTTCAGGATTGCCATGGTAAGCCAATTGCATTCTCCTTGCTTGGTGTGGACAAGAAGGAATAAGAGAAACAGCGGTGACAGAAATATATGTTAACATTCAGCCACGTCTCCAACATGCTCAGCAAAGTGGTTGTTCATTGTTGTAATTCATTCTTGTGCTCTTTTTTGTCCTGTTCAAGACAATAAAAAATGCAGCTTGGGAAAAGAGTGAGGCAGTGGAAGAAGGGAACAGTTGGATTCTTTTGGTACTCTTTTATTGCCCTTAAGTGATTATCTTTTTCTAGTAATAAAAATCATGTTGTGAGCGGTGAAGGTGACCTTTTATACAAGTACTGCAAACTACAGGGACTTGGGAACCTCAAATCAAAATCTGCTGAGGAATCTAGAAAAGTTAACTCCTTTATTCACTCTTTTGCCTAATCCACAGTTAGAAACAAATGGAACAGGGCACACCTAATCAAGCATACCTGTCTGTCTGAGTTAGTTATCAATGTTCCCTCTGCAGTTAACAGAAAGAAATAGGCATCTCAGCTAATGAAGGACAGGTAAATCTTACTCTAACATTTCTTTCTCTCTGTAGGAGTTTTGATGGCTACCTTAAACATGGTTATCTATACTGAAGTCCCATGAGACAAAAACCAATCTGAGTCACCACAGTTTAATTGGCTTTATCCTTATCATTTCTGGATTATGAACAGTTTAGCACATGGCGTGAAGTGTATAACCCTTTATTTTATTTGCTTGAAATAAATATCGTAGCTTGTAATTTCCCTGTTCTTTCTGAACAGCTCCACCCCAAGGCCCCAACTCAGCAGGTATCACTCAGCCACAATTTCTCTTTAATGAGTAAGAAATGAGGGACGAAGGTCTGCAGAACTCACAGAGCTTCTCTGCTCTCCTGTCTTTTAACTTCTCTCCATATCCTTCTCTCTCACCTAAGCTCTCATCACCATCTACAGCTTTTAGCAGCTGGTGGCCATGATAAAACAGGTCAGCTGCTGAAATTCTTCAGATAACTTTTGACAGTCAATTTGGATCAACAGTCTACAGGAATAGTGCATTTCTGAAAGCCACACTCAGTTTATACCCCAGTGCAAATGGCTAATGTTCAAATATGTCAAACAGCTCAGGATTAACTGTACTGGAAAGTATGAATTTAATTTCCTCTGTTTAAGAATTAGAAGAGAAGCTTGTTTTTAAACTTCACAGTTGCAGAATAGTCATTTCGTTTTTACTTTAGGGTTGTTTTCCACAGGGTGGGGAGGTTGCTACCATGTATGGCATTAATTCAACAACATGCTTAAGCACACACATAGCTTTAAGCAAGTAAGTTGCCCTAATGAAGTAAAGAAATGAATATTGCACTACACTTCAGTGCAAAGTCTGAAAAATCATTCGTATTTTTTTCCCCCACGGAAAAAGCAATAGAAAAACACATTGTGTTTTTTTTAAAACCTATTCATGCAGTAACTAATGGCTTGACTTTGGACTGTGGTATTGTCTTGATAAACTTTCTTTCCAAGGTACTGCTTAGCTTACTCAAGAACAGGAAGAAAGCAAGCAAGCGAGAGAGACTGACACAGGGTTGTGTTTGAGGCCAGATTACCCAGAGGCAGAAAGTGGTGGGCAGCCTTCCTTGGGACCCTGTTCCAGTGACATAGTATGTCTTTTCATTAGAGAAAAACTGCTTTCAAAGGCATCATAGCAACTCCTGAAGGACGCTCTGACTTTCAAAATGGGACAGAGAGTTACTGTTTAACACTGAAATACTATTTATTAGATAAACATTAAATTTAAATAGCAAGAAAACACATTAAACTGTTGCAAAAGTTAATGTATTTTCTTTGCTGCAGCTTTGTCTTTCATGTTACTTTTCTTGAAGAGAGAGTTTCATATCGGAGCAAAGGTTCAAAAAGCACCAGCAATATAAACTGCAATTTACTTGCTCAGTCGTACTGTGTTTTCTCCACGCTGTTCCATCACTGATTTCAATGTTTACTCCTGAATAATTGCCTTCTTCTTCACAACTCAAGGATCTTCGCATTGGTGCAGGAAGAAAGTAAAAACTTCTGTGTGTGTGACATCAGTCTGCTGCCACAGCAATGCGTGTCATCTTACATGCAACCTTTCGGGCTAAATTCTGCTCTTAATTATACTTGATTCATGCTGTTGGCTTGCATACTTTTGCAGAAATTTAAGAGAGGAGAGAGATCTATTGCAAGACTATTATGGGTACAGCTCTGCTCCCATGCTAATTTTACTTCACTGGTTTCAACCAAGTTGCTCCTGATTTATATTAGTTTACCAGAGATCAGGTTCAAGCATGAAAATTATCGGGAAGTAATAGACCTTTATTCAAAATAAAAATATTTTTCCTCATTAATCAGGAAAGGCTATGGAAAAAGTAAAGAAGTGACTTTACATTTGCTGATATGTGGGAACATTTGCCCAAGTACTAAATCCCCCTTTAAAGAAAAATAACATGTGCTAAAGCTTTAAAAGGAGTCCAAACAGAGGATTAATTGAGGAGATTGATTTCAGCTCTCCCCACCCTAGTTTAATAGGCTTTTTCCCAACTGGGTTTTGGGGAGTTTGGTCTTTTAAACCACTTGTTCTTAACAGCAGTAAGGAAGAAATCTGGGAATTGATTTATCGTGAGGATTTTCCATTGTACTCAATGGACATCTGTACTGCCTTTTTTTGCATACTTTCTAGCTAATACGAATCTGTTAGATTTTATACTTTGCATCTACTAGTATCATATATCTTACTTAAACACAAAAGACTTGGAGCCTGTATTAAAAAAAGAACATTTCATGCCGATATTTTACTGCAACATATAGCTCTTATTTTCAGGTTGCTTGGGACCATAAACTTGCTCATACACTACTATGCTTCAGAACTGCCATGCGTTCTGAGCAGAGGTACATCAAATCTGAGAAGTAAAAATCTTTCATAATAAATGTAACATTTGACCACAGACCAAATCCTGGCTTGGGTTTGGGTCATAAAGGTGCAAGTCCCTCATCAATCACGTTCTTTTTGAACTGATCTAATTCCAGGACATTAACTCTTAAGAGCCCCAGGAGCCAAAACAGAGAGGAAATTGCTCCTTTTAATGGAGGATGCTCTTGTAACTGCAGCACCGTGACCCACCGACAAAGACAGCTGTGTCCCACGCTGCGGGAGCAGGCGCTCAGGGCAACTCTGCCCAGGGAGCTACCATCTACTCTTGGTCACGTCACAGGTGGGGACAAGCAGTCCAAGGCAGCTATTTCTCCACATTGCTCCAACCTCCTGCTATATAAAGCTCTGGCACAGAGCAGTCTGATCCGGCTTTCCCACAGCTCTGCTAGCGGATTTGGTCCTGCGCTGCATACGCTGGAGTAACTCGGACCAGAGTCAGACACTCCAGGCCAGATCCTTGGCTGCGTTTGCAGACCACACACCCAGCAGGCTTAGCCTGACATCAGCTAGTAACAGCTAGAGCTGGTCAAAAACCAGAAGGGGAATACGTTTGGGTTTGTTTTCTTTTTTTTTTTGTTTTGTTTTTTGTTTTACCAGCATAATTTTTAATTGTGAAATTGTTCTTCCAGGTTTGTTTAAGCCACAAGAGATCATCTCCCCAGAAGAGTAACCCAGGCACACCCCTTTCTCTCTAGGAACAGATATGCCCATGCTACGGCCAGAAACTGCTGACTCCGTGATGCAAAGCACATGATCTGGCCCCTATACAACATTTTTCTGTCAAAGCTGTACCTAGAATTTATGAAACTCTGGTGATTTTTTTTCCCTCTGTTCTGTTTTAGATCAGGCTGAGAATTCATCTGAGCATTCAGAGATTTTTAATATCGTCTTTTTCTG
Organism: Ibidorhyncha struthersii; assembly: GCA_013398815.1. Taxonomy (NCBI): domain Eukaryota; kingdom Metazoa; phylum Chordata; class Aves; order Charadriiformes; family Charadriidae; genus Ibidorhyncha; species Ibidorhyncha struthersii. Next base: position 405,069 of record VZSZ01008626.1, on the reverse strand, counting down.
GCTAAACAGACATAATGTTTTATTATTTTCCCACATTGCAGGCTTTCCAAAATGTACTGCTTTTATAAGTATAAATGTAAGAAGAGGGAGAGAAAATGGGTAATTATATGTCCTATCCTTTCTTATCAAAACTGTGTGTTGGAAAAGAGGGAGAAACTGAGAAAAATTGAGAATAAAATTTATTGTAGACATTATTTCTCATCTCATCTGAATGTTTTCCAACTAAGCTTCCTCTCCCAAACCTTGTGATTTCAAAGAATGTGTATGATACATCTTATATGCAAGGATTTAGTGGGGTTTTTTTGCAGTGCAAGAAAATAATGTTTCCAGTCTAACTCAAATAGCAGGGAAAAAAGTGTGTTCAGTGATATCTCCCAGAACTACTGCTGGATTATGATTGTGCAGAGAATTTAAAGTGCCTGGACTGCCTATAGAAACCAGCTGGGAAAAAAAGAAAAAACCCTATTCCTACAGGAACCTGAAGGAAAGCACAATTAGTGGATGTTCTCAGGACATATATTAGTGATCTCAATGGAGCATTTGCCTGTCACGTTACACCCTGGAGCTTTGAATCAATATTTGCCTACTCCTGTCAACCTCAAGCACTTACAAGTCATGACTCCTACCCCAGGCCAGTATGTGATGAGCTCCCAAATCCTTAGATACTTTTTTCTGGCTCTTTCATTTTTCATTAGAAAGTTTAGGTCATATTTTTAGATCATATCTTCACTTTCCAGGTATCCATACGGTATTTACAGTGCTGCCAGATGCAAAATATTGGGAAATACTTTTAGAAGTTCTTTACAAGACCTCCACCTGGGAGCCCCACCTGTGGTCAGCTCACAGTGGCTTTGTTTGGGCGTTATGTCTCGCTCAGTTTCACATCAATTCAGTGACGTTCATCCCCACATCTACAACTTAACTTTGCAAGCAGCTCAGCCCAGAGACCACAAAGCAAGCAGACACTTTCCAGCTGTAGATCAGTTCAGCCCCCAGCCTCACAGCTGTTTCTTCACCTAGCGTCATCCCTGCTCCTTCTGCGGCGTTGGAGGCTCCATATCTGAGGGGCTCAGTCCAGAGAGGGTTCAAGCCCTCTCCCCTCCTCCTAGTCCTGAAGAGGGATGGAGGCTCCAGCAGATGCCTTCTTCTGCCATGGCAAGATGAGAAGAGCAGCGACGGGACAGCACGGGTCACAGTCCTTCTGAACTACTGGGTATTTTCCTGATTGGCTCTTCTTCTTCCCTCCTGTGGGGTTAATATGGGGGTCTCCCTCTTCCACGTTCCTACAGAAAATGCCACCAGCTCATGTATAAGAGGGAAGGAGTCCTGGAATCCACTGGATTCCCTGTGGCTGCTGGGGACGTGGCAGAGGCAGCTAGCCGGGACTGCAAAGCATGCAGCGGCTGCGACCTCTTACCCCACTGGGACCTCAGTGTCTGTTGGACACACTGTTACTACCAAAAAGTCTTAAAATGGGGTGACACTATTTCTTCCCACCCATCCTGGGCAGCCCCAGTCAGGCTGCTGATATTCAGTCCCCCAAGCAGGAGACATGTTCTGCCTAGAGACGCTTTCCCGCAACTTCTTTTATCTCTTCCACTAGAGATTCCCTGGCATTCGCCTTCATAAACTATCCAGTTTATCACTGTTTCTCATTACTTTTAGTGACCAAGCCGTACTTAAACATGCAGCTATCAGTTACACTCACCATTCAATACTCAAGTGGTAAAATCAGATAATCAGCCATTCACAGGAGAGGCAAACTTGAAGTTTGGCCTCGGCTTCTGAGACAGATTATTGAAGTTCTTATTATAATTTGCAGTTATACCATTCAGTTATAACCAGCTACTGGAGTTACCCCAGCACCAGTGAGAAAAGAAGGAAATCTAAATGAAAACAATGCATTTTTCACCCCTGCATTTAGGCAAAGAGTGTGGATCAGATTCCTTGAATGAAAACTCTACAGTATGACATGGGTGTTATGAGTTAACCCAGAGGTTCATATGAAAGATCATGTACCTCATTGAAATTCAGTTTTGACATGAATGTGTGCTTTGGGTTTGAGCTTAAAATAAGACAAAGATTTTTCACGTTTTCCAACACACCCAGCTCCTCTACGTCTATTTTGTGCTAGCCTATGGGCTTTCTGATATTACAGCGTTGCATAGGTAAAAAAAGAGGAAGAATGGTCACCTGTTTACAAGCATAAATTCTACCTAGTCAGTGTTACAAAGCACAATGAATACTTCCACACAACAATATTTTTAAAATTAGTTCCAGCCTATTGAGTAAGGCTGAAAAGGGAGTAACTGGGAAAGAGCTTTGTTGTATTCCAAATCGCAACAGTCGGTCCTATACTGGTATACTGTCTATACTTTAGTATCTGGGAAATTATGAAGAACATTCAGGCAGTGGAGGTCCCCACAAGATTCAGAGCAAAGAATAGGGACATCCTACCTTGGAATCAGGATGAATTGCAGGAGAGTTAGCAAACCACGCAATCTAGAGACAGCTGCCCGAAAAATGGCAGGGAGAGAAAATGGAGAAACAGGTTGTCTATGAAACATGGTTCATTTGCTGCTGCTGAGTGGAGCAGCAATGGGACAAGATGGGACGATGGTGAGGAACTCAGTAGGCTCTGGTTACCCTTTTTATCTTGGAGGTTATTCTTTATATATTTTCTTAATCACTTGGTCCTAGGAACCGGATTAGCAGCCTTACATCCTTCATTATTACTGTACTTGTCAAAAAAGTTGCAATTAAGCTATTTACATCTTTTCATCTCTGGAAGTCCTTTTAAAGGACTTCTCTGTGACTAGGATCTTGCATGAGGAGCATGAAGACTTGCATGCATCTTGGAGATTCAGGGGCAGAGTCATGGAGAGCAGAGCTCCCCACCACGGTGCATGGTGATGTATAACCAGGAATCAGTCAAAGGAATCAAGTGAAGTGCAAAACCTCCAACAATGTCCCACAATGGGATTGACTTTGATGATTGTTTCAAGACTTATTTCAGCTGTTAAATCTCCCACTCCTTGAATGTATTTGCTAGCACACTGCTGCCTTCTTACCCTCCACCATACCTTCTGCAAAGGTACTGCATCGAAGAAGGGTCACTTTGCACATTGCCAGTAACTTAGCATCTCAAAAGTACCTGTGTGCAAGGTCAGCTTTTTTCAAGTGAATTGGAATGGGGTGGGTGTTAAAGAAAGCAAAGCCAGCAAATCTCTAATAGTGAACAGAGTACCATAGTTTCTATTAGATTCTATTTTCTAGGCAAAATTCTGCTTCCAGAGGAACACAGCCAGTTCTCACCGACCTCAGCAGGAGTCATGGGGTGAGTGCCTGAAGGCAGAGTTTTTCCCTTTGATTTTTATTGTCGATCAAGGAGAGAGAAACTGGTGTTCCAGGACTACCTGGTCCAAACTAATGCACCAAACATACCCACTGCTTCATATATATTTTATACATATTCAATTATATATTACCTTGCGCCTCATGTTTCACTTTTGTTTGTGAAACAAAAAAAGAGGAGCATGTTTCTCTTCCATTCCATTTCTGTCAACAGTATATCAGACTCCAGACAGCTCATAATATTTGCTCATAAGAGTCAGATTGATAAAACCAATTCTGGACATGGCACTGGTCTCCTCATTTTTGGATGCTTTCTTCCTGGAAGGGAATCTGTTAAAGAAGCATCCTGGTCCCGGTGGGCACCTCCTGACAGTGACACATGCAGCAGCAGAAGTGCTGAGCGAGCAGGTGGTAGAGGGATGGTATGTCAGGGGAGGGAACCTAATAGCCAATGTCATAGGTCGAGGTAAAAATGAGATCCCACCTCTATCCTAATCAGCTCCCAAATACATGCCTAAGCATTTTAATGAATAACAACCTGAACCCTCATCTGGATTTAGCCATTTAAATTATCCCTTTGGCTCTCAGTGGCTCACTCTTCATTATTTTAAAGATGTTCTGCAGTGATTATCCATTATTTACTTAATAGCTTCTTGTTTAAAACACTTGGCTAAGTGACAGGCCTAGGATGAAGTAATTTCCCTACGTAGAGTAACAACAAGGGAATAAGGGAGAGCAAAACTCTTCCCTGCTGCTTAAGCTGTATCGCCGCCCAGGAAGGAGAGCGAGACTCGCAATGCCAGGGCGAGCGAACACAAGCTACAGTGGGGCTGTGCTACCGGGGGGCACGGGCAGCTCCCAGCCAAAGGTAGGGCCTTCATCCGCATCTTGAACTTCAGAATGCTTACCCCGCGGGGATTAAACAGTCAGTAGTAAAATAAGTGACAGTGCTGGGATGGCAGACAGTCCCAGGTCTCCAGTCGTGTTTTCTCATACCTGTATTTCTTTACTCCTCCTCGACCTGGCTCCCGCTCACACCCTCCCTGGCCAGACGAATAGTTACTTACCCAGCACCCTGTGCCCTGTCTCTCTAGCACAGTTTTCAGGTCATTCTTCTGCAAAGTAGGAGATACGAATGTTAGCCCTTAAGCTGCGGATGGAAGAGAAGCAAGGTAGCCAAGCCTCAGGTTGGTGCCCCGGTGACCAGACTGACATACAAAAGATGGGAATCATGCTCTCCGCCATCAGCTATATGGATCTGGACCTGAACTTCTTCCAGTTGGCATGCACCTCCTTCATTTCCAAGACAAAACTGCCTTTTAGGAAGTACCAGTGCAGATACAAATTTCCTAAAGAGAGTGCTCTCCCCACTGTCTTGGTAATGTCTGCAATGTCTTTGATCAAGTTTTAAGTTCAAAACAACATAGATTAGAAAAGAAAATTATTTCACTTAATGAATGCCTTTTTTTTCCTCTTTTACCCGTTAAAAATCTGTTTTCATTTTGTGTGTGTCTGTGTTAGCTACATCCGATAAATCATGAGCTAGAGGTCAGTGAGATATTGCTGTGGTTTGACATAGATTTGACAAGTACTGGCTAATCCTGACAAATTTCCCACTGATTACCTTTCAAGATACAGTTTTGCCACTGGATGGAAGAATGGGGATTTTTAAGGTATCTTTGTGGGTGAGCAAATTTCTCAGATTAGTACAATGAGAGCAATGAAAATGATCCCAACTAACACATGCACAAGAAAATACTGTTTTCTAAGTGCAAAGGGAAAGCGCTGAAAAATTTTACAAAAGGTTGTGATTCTGTAATTTTGGGCCCAATTTTAAGTGCATTGGCTCAGGTGCTTTCATTCAATGCAATCCGTGTACAGAATAAAATCATATTGTATTATAGAGAATTTCATAACAATCTGAAGAGTACAGTCGGTCCTGAGAAATTGTCTTCCCAATTAGCTTAAACTGGCCAAATAATTCAGTGTGAGTTTGCCAAATCCTGCTATGCTGACTCCAGTGTTTTGACTTTCTGGAGTTTCCATGACATCAGGTGCTACTACATAAAATGCAAGCAAAGAAATATAAGGTATATAGAGCTGACAAATCAGGTGACTTGACATATTTTCACATGTCAGCCTTGACAGATAGGCAGTGCCTGAGAAAATGACACCTCCAAAGGAACAAGGATGCCTTTTTTACATCCAGTACCTTGGTTTACTTAATTGCTGGCACTTCACAGAGGCAATTAGTACACAAAGAACCTTATAGGATGGAGAAAGAAAGAGTACAAAAATTTGGCAACACTCCCGTCTAACTTGACCTAGAGAGAGATCGTGCTAAAGGGAGCAGTCAGGGCTATAGCAAATTGTGTTGTGACACTCCATGGAAGAGAAGAAACCTGAAAAATAGAGCAGTGCTTATCAATTGTTTGGGTTGCGTCTTCAGCGTAGATACTTGATATCTGAATCTGGCAAATACCAGGGGGAAAAAGAACAAGCATTCCAATTCTGTAAACATTTCTGATGTTCAGAAATGCTGCCCACTCATCCCCTTTTCCTTCTGTTGGATTTCTGGCTCTTTACCATCTCCAAAAAACATCCTTTGATTTATTTACTCATGGCATTTATGTTTCCATGAACTCCCATGTTATCAAGTTTTACAACTCAAAGGTTTTCTGAAAATACATTTCAAAGTAATTTCAAACTGCTAAAGGAAGCAGAATCTTAAATTTGTCCATACACACACTAGCAGCACAGTGCCTTCACCCAATAAGAAAATGGAAACAACATCATGCAGCCTAATATATGGGAACACAGATAATTTGAATAATGAACGGCAAATACTGAAAACATGATATGCATTTAAAACACAGCGAGCACATTTATGGCATGCTTTGAATAATATAAATCTGAATAATTTTTACTTTTAAATTTTTTTAAAAATTACTTTCAACAAATGTTGAGAATCATTCACTCATATTAAGGCCCAATAAAATGCATTTTGTCTATCAGAGAGGAGAGAGAAAAGAAACACATTGATGTTATCATTTCTGTCTCACTTTAGAGGTCTAGGCAAAATGCTGTTTAAATCTGAATGAATTCTATTCCATCTTTCTTTTTTCTATTCTTTTCTGCTATTTAGGCAAACATGTTGATGGAAAACATTTCGCCATTTATGTGTACGTTATCCACAAACTTTGCCTTTATGGCTTCTGAACTGATTGTTGCAATACGTGTTGTTGAGACAAAAAGACCTAAGAAACTATGAGACAACTCATATCTAAATCATAGCCCTAATCATAACTGAAAGCGTATTCCCAGCACATGAATTTCAAATCTGCCTAAATATTTGCACTGTGTATTACCACACTCATCCTATCAGCATCAAAACAATGTCATGTGAAGTTATTATTTGCAACTAATAGCTGTGCTCAGTTATATAGCTTGAATAGTGATTGCTTCTAGAGAACAGTTCATCCCTGGTGTTAAAAAAAATCCCGACTTTATGAATCCTTCTGAAACATCTTGTGAATTTGGAAAAGAAACACAATTTGCCACATTAGTGGCCTTCCAGCTTACTTCTTCAGGTGGAAGGCCATTTCATTGCTTTCATTTTCAGCGTGATAGTCAAAAACCACTGAATATTTCAAGACAGCATTCACACATCTTGAGAACTGCTGAGAAGATCAGACTTCACTTTTACCTGAGCCCAATTGACTAAGAAATTATTTCATTAACAACGGTTTTGATGAAGACTAATGCTGACATTTTTATTGTTTGCCGGAGATACTTTTTCTAGATGTATTACCTACCTGAAGACAAAAGGAGATTTTCCATTGATTTAAAATGTCTAAGGTCACAGAAATAATAAATCAAACTGTAAAGTCAAAATGCCATAAAATCTGCAAAACCAAATTCTTACAGTAATGTAAATTTATCCACGTTCACTTTACATCTAGATTCTGGGCGGCACTTGGTATAAAAAGATAAATCCAGTATGGGAATTAAATGCTTAAATTGTTTTTAAGAATCTATTTTACTTTTTGTAACACTGGTGCATCAGTCACATAATAATGGAGGAGACTAAAATCTGTAATCATACCAGCATCCTTGCATTAGACAGAAATAATGCATGGGGAAAAGCAGAAAATATTTCAGGCGGCAAATGTCATCTGTGTCCCCATACGTGAACAGGCTTCAGCAGATTACGCTTTTGTACAATCATTACTCAGTGCCTCAATCAGGCTACTCACATTTTAATTTCAATTTGATTTAATTGCAAGAATTGTAATTTCAAAAGAAATTATCAGTACAGAACCCAATAGAGTTTTATCTTAATTACAGCTTATTCTTCGTGTCGTCTATTCTTCTCTGAGGATGATGAATAATTGATTACATGATTTGCCACAAGTATTTGATGAATAATCAATGGTATTCAATCAATTTGTTTAGCGATTGTACTTTGCAATTTACATTTAAGTAAAAGATTAAGATCTCTTGCACAGTTAAATAACGAACTGTGTTTAAATAATGTTAAAATCATAACACAGTGAAACAAAAGCTAATCAAGTTAGGGTTGTGATTTACACTTGTGCCATTATAGAGAAGGAAAAGGGCAAATGGTATGGAGCATTATCCTTAACTTCTTACACCCTGGCTTCTCAAAGTGTACTTTTTCCGTAAATCTAATTTAATAAGAACAAAGGATTCTTAAAAACATCACAATTGTTTATCCAAAATAATACGTATTGCCTTCTATCAAGTTCTTTCTGTGTAGTACTTATAAATCTGGGTTGATCTTACGAAACGGCTAATCATCAAGTGTCTCAGCGGATGTGGGATCAGACATATGCTCTCAAAGCTGTGTCATCTCTCAAGGAGGGGACAACAGAAGGCTGTGCAATCTCAGTGTCTCCTGTTCAAACAGAAACACCTCCAGGCAATGAAATGGCCACGCTTTGGGGGAAAACGCTGTGAAAAATCCATGGTAGCCTCACAGGCGTACACAGGTAGGACTCTCGTGCCTGGTGGGACTGCGAAACGCAAAGGACCACTGGATTTCCGAGTATGCATCAGGAACTAGAGAAATGCAGGGAGTTTTGCCATTATTTCTTGAATACAACTAGATTCATCTGAGACCACTCAGAAGGCGGAGTACAATCATCCATGGCTGGAAGAGCTACAGAAACATTGGGATGTTTTCCAAGAGCTGCTCCAAACGTCACTGCAGCTAGCAGGACTGACTCCAGCTCCGACGGGAGGGAGCACAAGGCACACCAGCAGATCTCAGAAACCGGACTGGGATTACTTACATCTATTGTAAACTAAATGTTGTTCTTTTCACCTCAGCCAAGTTGCCCATTTTATGCTAGTCCATAGGAGATAACTAGGCCAGAAGGACAGATGGAGAAGTCTGTGATCAAAGGCAGGGCCTGAAGCCTTCACAGAAGGATAACATTTTAGCCCAGGCAGAGAGGACAGAGAGTTAAACAGCTAGGGAAGATGCCTGGGAATGAAATCCGTAAGAACTTTTTTTTTAGCTGGCCGTGCAAGGATTCAGATGACCTTTAAGCAGAGATTAGAAAGGACCATATAGCTGAAAAAGTTATGGAGCCATAGGACAAGGCCAAAACAAACAAAACAGGCAAAAATCAGCAGGACAGCTCTTATAAAAAAATGAAGGACTATTGCAAAAATAAATCAGAAAAGGAGCCCCTGTAGCCTGGAACAATACTTGCACTTGAAAACCTGAGAAGCCACCCCCTCTCCCAAACATAAGCATGCATTCCAGCTTTGTCCTGACTCCATATCAGGATGCAATTCCCTCCCTCCAGACATGCTGCACCCAGATTTGCATGGGAAAAGACATCAAACCTGGATGCTGAGATAGAGTGACAGTACTCCTCAGTCTGTCCGCAATTTGAATGACTTGTGACCAGGTTTCCAACTACCCTGCAAAGACCACACAGCACTCGGAGCAGGTCTTATGCAGACTGTTGAAGCTCCTGAGGATACAGAGCAGGAAAGTAGTACACCTGCTAAGGTAGTGGGGAAAGCAACCCTCTTCACCAATGACATTTTCAAAACTCGCTATTAAGACTGGCGTTTTTTAAGCCAAATCTATACAACTGATAAAGAACATCTTGCTGGGTACAAGCCAAAGAAAAGAGTTGTGTTTGTAAGAATCACCATTTGAAAATTTATGCCTTATTGCTTCCACCAGTCCACATGACTTGATTCCAGTTGAAGTGGCGCAGAAAACACCCAACGCAGACCTAGAGCAAGGTGCTCTTGTTGATATTAATCATTGATGTGCTTCTCTACAGCTTTCTGTCTGAAAAGCTCAAGTGCTGCACAAACATTAACTAAACCTAACAAGACCCATGTGGTGCACGACAGTTTTATTCTCTCCATGCAGAGAGGGAAACTGAGGCATTCCCACTGCTACTATTGGCAGTGGCACTACTGCCTACTGGAAGTACAAACAGGAAAAAAATGGCCATTGTACCCGTTGTGGGTACCTCTTCCTAAAGAAAGACTATGAAATAAAAAAAGAAAGTATAAAACGAATGCACAGTGTTGTAGAAAGTGAGCAGCAGAAGTTAAAGCATTGTTCCTCCCAAAAAATCCCTAGATGACCCTAGAAACTGGCCTATGGTTCACACCACAGAAAAAAAGCTAAAACAAAACAAAACAGTCCAATCTCACCTTGCAAAAAAAAAAAAGCTAAATCTCGCCCCTAATCTAATGTAAATTTTGTTCTAAATACGCAGCAAAACCACCAGGTAGATAGACACCCGTGGGGTGGCCTAATGCCTGTGTAAAGATCACTATGCTTCGCTCAAACTCTCCATCTCCAGACACGGCCTTTTCTATTCCCCAATACTTAAACTGCTTTAGACAGCGTAGTCTGACCTATATCTTCTGTACTGGCTGAATCCAACAGCTCTAGATCCTAGGATCAGGGTTGGAAGGGATCTCTGGGGGCCATCTGGTCCAGCCATCTCTTCCAAGCTAGGTTAGCCTCAAAGCTACGTCCGTGCTGGATTATATTTTTGCTACCTAGCAAAAATTTTTGCTGCCTATCTGTTCACCTACTTGCAGTTGCAGTCGCAACTCTGTATGTAAACTTTACCCAAAAGCAGTTTTATGTAACCTCTTGCCTATCAAGAGTTAGTTAGTCCTTTCAATATGAAAACGTGGGATACTTCAAAGATAATAAGACATATTTAAAGTATTTAGCAGAAGAGGTAGGATTGGAAAAGGAAGTCTGATGGGCTGCTCTAGGCATTTCCTTCCAGGGTACCTGTGTGAGTCTATACTACTTCTAGTCTACTTCAAAGTCACACAAAAACTTTTCATACTTTACATTTTTAAATTTAAAGCTCCTGCAACAGAGGCCCAAAATTGCATTCCTCACATGAAATTCATGATCAGCCAGCACTACTTACTCGAGAAGAATCCTCAATGTAGAACATATTTTAGAATACATTTTTCATACAATAGGTAACAGTCCCATGGAAGTGGGGGTTTTACTATGTTAAGGTACCAAAGCTGGGACTCAAGCCCCTTCTAAACTTGCTTATCAGTAGTTCATATGTTTTTTCTTGCATAAATATTTTTGACATATTTAATAAATGTTTTTTTTATGTGCAAGTTTTCCTCACGCCCTCTCGCAACCCACTCCAGTGGCAGAGTAGGTCCCATCCTCAAATTCTCCAGACTTCAAGTGAATGAAGAGTGCATCCAACTAAAAATACAAAAATAGTACCCCAGGGCAGAATGCAACAAAATCACAGCTCCCACAGAAAGTGCAAAAAAAAATGATGGAGAAGATTATAGCCCCTTCCCCAGTACCTGCATTTTAAGATTGTATTTATTATTTTAATCTTATTTCCTACTGTTTGCAGGGTTGTGGGCGTATTTTCTCCCTGACACAAAGTCCCATAGGTCTAAAGAGAAAACTGTCTGCGCCGTTTCATCAGGAGTACCGTTGGTAACTTGGACAGGTTTTATTTCTGTCCATGTTGTGAAAAGCAGAGTGGGTTGTAACACTATTAAAGCAGTTATGCTGGATTTGCATTGCAGACGTGGCTGTAGAACGGGTAAATTACATTACTGTAGCAAACTTCCCAGGCTGCCCATATGGTTAAGTAGAAACTTAGAGTTTATAGCTTAATTAGAGGCATTTGTAAGTGAGGATCAGATAAACAGATATACAACTTAAAAGAGTGCATTGGCCATAAATTCTTTCATTCCAGATTCAGATCTGCTAATATATGACTGTAAACACCTTTGACAAGGTTATTTAAAAGCCAAGCAACCTTATTTCCTATGCCTTTGGAACCTGAAGTGGGAAGAAGTAAATGAGGGGAATCATGCAATGCTGGCAGCACAGTCTAAACGTATTTAGATCTCAGTGATAAGTGCTACAGAAATGCTCGAATAGGTGGCAGGGAAGAGCAGAGGACGAGGGACAAACAGCTCTATAGCAGCAAATGGCTACAAGCAGCCCTTTTGCCATCTTTGCCACCCTTTTCTTCAGTTTCCCTTTAGAATGGATTCATTTTTTTTTAACATTTCTACTTCATCCTTCTTTTTTTTTTTTCTTAAATTATAGGAGACGACCAAATTCATTCTGATGGAGAAGTGATGGAGACCTCTTTTAATGAGGTTTCACCTGTCTGTACGAGCGCCTTTGCTTTCTCTCCGAAAACTTCCATGCAGATGTAATCTGAAAATGTTTCTTTTCAGATTTGGCTAAGATTTAAGAGGAAGTGTTCGGCAACGTGATGGTGACACCACATCCAGGCTGCAAGGAAACGGCCGAGCAGAGCGCCCAGGGTTAGAATTGCAGCTGAAACTTTTAAGGTGATAAGTAGGTTTAACACGCTTGCCTGCAATAAAGTTGTAGCCTGGGGTTGTAGCCTAAAGTTGTTTCCTGTGAGTGTTACATTTTTTTTTTTTTTTTCGGATACAGAAAGACGATTTTGACCAGATTGGATCCCAGACAAAAAACTTACTCTGCTAACACAGGAAAACCAAATGTGCTTCAAAACATGAAGGGAAAATTGCCATTTCCCAACCTCAAATAATTCCTTGTTTAGAGAATCAAGCGAGACGCTGCCAGACAACAGACCAAATCTCAGCTTTATATTAAGCTTTCACGGTTCCAAACACATTTGTTTCACCAAGCGGGGAGAGTTTGCTATCACTTAGGAGCCACTCATGTAAAATTAACTCACCCTCCAATTTGCATCTATAGAAAAATTATAACGTTAAGTTAAACGCCTTCATTGTTACTCATCCTTCTCTCTGATTTTTTCATAGAGGGTTTAAACACTGCGAGACCACCAGAGAACCGGGAGCTCAATTCACGTCGCTTAAAGGGTGTGAGGTGCGAGTACTTGAGATGAGGACGGTGAACTCCAACGGCTTAAACAGATGCTGAAAGTGCCGGTAACAATATAAGGGGTGGGATTTAAATGTATGGCTGGCCACTTCAGCGTCCCTTTAATGCCTGCCACATTGGTTCTGCCATCTGATTTAGGGTAACACCGGGGCTGCTTTGCTTTGGGAAGTGCCCATCCCCGCCAACCCTCTCAGGGGGCTTTTCTAAGCCTGGTGGCCACCGGCTCCACGCGCCCGGGAGGGCGAGGGCCGGGGGCAAGGGTCGACCATGGCGAGGGACGATGGCCGAGAGGGTGACGGCCCCATTCCCTCCAGCAGTGCCCTGGGTGCAACCAGCGGGTACGTGCAGCCCACCGACAATACCGTGGCTCGCGAGTACTGCCGGAGTGGGCTCCGCTGCCCACCTCTGCACAGAACAGCGGGAAAAGTTTTTTAATAATTTAATTTTTAATAATT
>VZSZ01008626.1:378680-390659 GCA_013398815.1 Ibidorhyncha struthersii | reverse complement strand
AGCTGAGGCGCCGCACGGACCTAGCCGAAGTATGTCTTTATTTTTTCTCCTTTTCGACGAGGAGGGCTCTGGAAGGGCGATGGACGCTCCCCGAGCCCCTTCTCCCAGAATATTTATTCCCACGGCGGGATTTCAAACTCCGGCAGCCACCGTTTGTCATCCGGCCGGGCTGGGCTGAGTCCAGGGCGCCTTTGCTGGGGTCCGAGCAAGGGGGCGACCGGGTCTGGCCTTGGACAGGAATCTGTCATTGTACCCCAGCGGGGTGGCCGAGGAAAGCAAAATAAAGCACCCGCCGGTACCAGTGTTTCTAAATGCCATCAACTGGAGAGCCAGGAAACGCAGCGGGGGGGGGGGATATTTTACAAGCTCTCTGAGAAATGTTTATACAGGGGATTTAAAGGTTAACAATGCGTATTCCCTACATGCGAAAACCTAAAAGGTGGCAAAAATAAATGGCTAGCGTTACTGCCGGTGAAGTTGCCCGTTTTTGCTGTTTAGCTGGTAGCCGAGGTCTTTCAACTGCGTGTTTTGCGTGGCAAACTCAGAGTGACTACTGAGATTTTCTGGCAGGATGTGTTTTTTCCCCCCCTTTAGCTCTAGTTATTACTATTTTTAAGAGGAATTATTGCTATTTGTATTACTTCTCTACAGCACAGGTATATCACAGTGGCCAGGTTTTCATCCCAAAATGTCAGCGGGTCAGAGTGGGCTTGGAAAGGGAAGGAAGGGGAGAGGAGGGAAGGAGAGCAGTTACTCTGACTGCAGTGACAGATCCTTTCATTTCTCACCGCAGAGCCCCGGATGAGCTGGGCTGGTGCAATTCTGCCAGCAACACAGTTAATTGTGTCCTGTAAATCAAGGTCCACGGAGCTACTCTCTTTCTGTATAACAAAAGGTTTTGTAATGAGTAAGCCCAGATCAGTCATATAAAAATTTTAACGTCAACTGGGCAAGGTGTGTGTGTGGGGACCTTACAGGGTTAATAGCTAAACTATTAAGATTGGAGTCAGATGCGAGTAAAAGCAACAGGAGAGTCTGGTTTTTCCTAATATCCTGTAGTATGATAACTCTGAAGAAGGTAATTGTTTAAAAAAAAAAATCTGTTTCAATTTAAGATTTATTAAGCAAGAAGAACCTTACGTAAACATCAGAATCCCTTTCTTGTTTGGAAAGGCAAGAAATGGCTAGAAATGTCATCTGAACTTAAAAGTGAATGACTACAAACTATGCGTGGATTTTTCATGCATATGTGCAAGAATGTTATTAATCTCATGCTCAACTGGCTTATTCTGCATTTTAGGGAGACCGGGGCGTTTAACTTCGGCTTTTGGCAAAACGGCTCCTGTGCTGCTTTTTATTTCCTAGCAAACGAGTTCTTTCTAACATTTAAGAAGATGTTTAGAATACAGGAGGAGGAAATAACAAGTGTCTTCCAAAGAAGCACAAAGGAGGGGGTGGGAGGGGGGAGCCAGGTTTTACATTCCCAACTTATTATATATGTAAGTTTGTATATAAGGAGGAGATCTGAAGAATGACTTGGCATGCTAATGACCTGTCTTTTCAGAACTTCAGGAGTTTGGTCTGTCTCCCCCTATGGTTATAATAAGAGATTAAATGCATTTGGCATATTTAATTAATTAGCATATGAAAATCAGATGGCTTTTACTTTGTCATTGTTTTCCTGTGAAACTTTTCTATGTTAATGAACGTCTACATTTTACAGAGTAATTTAAATGGCTTTGGTTCATATGATGTCTTTGCAGATTGCTTTGACCCTTTCCAGTGCTGCAGCCTTTGTGTCCTAGCCTAAAAGTCCTTTCCCTTTGTAATATGGATCTGGCGTAATATATTGTCAGCGGCTGCTGTGCACAGCTTCTAACAGAGCAGACTGAGAGTCGCACTTAAATTTAAAGCCTCTATTTGCTTGGATGCTATGTCTTGTGCATTCCAGAGTTAATTGTATGTGCAGTGGTGAAGTCCATTTAAGACAAACAAACAAGCTGGGTTTTGTTTCTGTTCTCGGCCACTACCTTATGGTAAAGAGTTCCCTGCTGTTGGGGTATAAAAACATGTTCTGAAACATTACTTTTTTTTTAATAATTACAAAGCATCATTTGTGTTTCTGGGAAAATTGCTGTACGATATAATGTTGCATTAAGAACACTTGATTATGAGATCTGTGCATGATGACCAAGTGGCTTGTATAAATATTCTGTTTACCCCCTTGTATTAAGGCTTAAGCTTCAGTTTGGCCAACACTGTTTTCTGCTTATTCTGTTTAAACGGAGGTAAACTTGAGGTTAGCTCTAGTTATTAGTATATGCTTGGTGTAAGCCATGCATGCTTAGGTCTTGCTCCTGGAAGTGTTTACAGAAATGAGTAGCTTTTACTTGTGTGCTTAAATTGTTTGGATTAGGAGTTGTATAATGGGAAGAACCAGCTTGGAAGGATACAGCACAGCTATCGCTCATCTTTCCCCCTCCCACCTTATGGCTGAAGAATGATGGGAAGAAACATGTTTTGCAAGTAATAGCACACTGAAGTCGTGGCATTTCTGGCAGAAATTCCCAGATAGGCTATCAGATCACAATTTGTCGAAATTACGCATTTTTTACTGAAACAGCTCCTTGGCTGCTGGTTCATTGTCAAAGGATGTTTCCAGTTACTGAAGAAAATTTCACAAGTGGTCTGCTGTAACTCTTCCTCTTTGTATTTTGCTTGTTTATAGTGTGCACTAAATAAATTATACTTTTTTTTTTTGGCAAAACTAAATAAGCAAGTGACTTCTCAGCACAAACTGACAATACTTCTCAAGCATATTCTTGTGCAAGGAAGTTTTGTTAAATGTATGAAATGAGTGAAATGCTCAGATATAAAAGGTATGAGCCAATACAAACACTTTTAGTATTTTTAAAATATCTGTAAGTGACAGCTTTTTGCTAGTTTACCTTTTCTTGGAACTCTGCCTGGAAGGCTAACTCCTTAAAAGTTCTTAAATATGACCATAAGATTGGTGAGTTGCTTTTCAAGATCATTTTGAACCTATCGAGCTCAGAGTGTTTTGCTAGTTAGTAAACCTGGGTAGACAGTCTCTCAGGCAGGCCTTTCATTTCCAGTGGATTACACACCAACAAAAGCTGGAACTGTGTTACTTCAGTTGTTCTGTACCAAAGTCATGTACTCTTGTCTAAGGTTTGTGTTTGAAACATTGATTTATAGCACCTGATAGCTCTTGCTGTTCTGCCTTGTGTGCTTCTCGCCTTCATTCCCCCTCCCCCCCCTTACTCCCTTGCTCTCTACTTCTACCAAGTTGGCAATGAAGTGATAAGAGTATTATGGAGTGTGCTTGTAGGTTTATATCTGTAACAGTTTTATTCAGTTGCCCCTCTTTTATCTAAGCACAGATCCCACAGCTTGCAATTATGGTCTTTGACTTCAGTAACAATTCTGTTTTTTGAAATGTTTCCAGTTACACACAATATTGGCTTCATGGAGGAGCTGCATGCCAAAAAAGCATTTCCAACTGCCATCCAAATATTGAAATATGATTGCTTTGCTTTTATTTAAAATAAATTTTGTTTCCTGTGATGTTTTTATAACCACCTTTTTGAGCTTGTTGCCGTCTAATCTTGCATCAAGTAGCCCCAATCTCAATATTACATGATTCCAGAACTAGGCTTCTCTGACAGCAAAGTGCCAAATCCATGTCTAATGTTTGTGTTAATGTGGTGTATATGAAAAGTGACTTCTCAGTGGATTTAATCAGTGATTTGTATAATTGCAACCAGCATGATTAAAAATCTGCATGTCAATATCATGTTGCTTATATTAAAACTTACAGTTTTTTTTTTTTAAGCAGGGTAGTGTTGGTCCCTTATGTTTTCTTAAAGGGAGTCTTCATTGTCCAAACATCTTCATTTCTGAAGGTGTCTGAATGTTTTAAAAAGAGAATAAGAACATAGACACAGTTATGAATATAGCAATGTAGGCTTCAGATCATGCTGCATGGTAGGACTCTGGCACCCTCTTGTTCTGCAGGAAAGCTGCATCTTCTCTCACCAGTCTTAAAAAGACTGAAATGAGAAACTTGCATGTTAAGAATTGTGCAATTGAATCTTTTAATGTATCTAGACAGATACTGGTATACCACTCCTCAAAGCCCACATCTCTTCTGTATTCCCATGCTCCCCATTGGAGCAATGTAAACCACCTCTGACACAAGCGCTGTAATTGTTCAGCTTTACCCGTTTTACCCTCCCCTAATCTCTTCATTAACAAAGTACTCCTGTGACAGAGAGAGTGCTAGCTCAGCAAGAGGCTCCGCTGAGGCACCCAGGCACTCTTGCTCAACCCGTCGAGCGCATGGGCTAGTCGGACACTGCCCTCACCCACGGCCCACTTCTGTAGCAACACAAATGCACAATAACCATGGCACAAATTGGAAGCTGCCTTGCGCTTTCAAGTATGGATCAACTTGTCTAACTGTAGTAAAAGCTGATGTGTTTTCAAGTACGTTAAAAATTAGTGCATGATTAGTGAAGATGTTTTTTAAAGATCTCTTTGTAATCAAGTGTTATAATCACCCAGAAGTTCAAAAGTGTTTATGTAAAGAAATTGCATGTGTTTGTGTGCATACTTTAGAACTAATATATTTCTACTTTATTTCAGCCTCCTTGCAGGAATCTGTATTTTCATAGAAAAATAAAAGCTTCACATGCTGAGATGACTATTCAAGTGTGCATATTTATGTACTTTAAAATGAATTTTATGAAGGCATTGAAGAAATGTCTGAACCTAGTGTATTTGCATCTATATATACAGACTGCTAAATGAATTATGCTAGGTCTAGAACCTCACTGGTGAATTGCAGATGTCTTTTGTAAAAGTATACATATGGCTTTCTGAGAGCTTTGAACTGTTTTCTCATGCTTTGCTCATCAGAAGGATCATATGGATAACTTCATTGTGAGAGGTTTTTTCAGTCTTGTTTGCAAAGCATAGTGGATCTGTGTGATAAATATTGAGTTCCCATTCATCCTAGGCCTGAAATGAGTTTGTTCTGGGCATATGGAATATGGGAATAAGATACGCAGAGGATATGTTTATATTTAACAAAATTAATAGTATAAAGCGAGTGCAAAGGAACTTAGAAGCCTAAACAGCCTGGCAGGCCAATAGCCAATGGATGTCTTACAGTACTGCCAAACATGTAGAAAGAAGATCAGGCTCTCATCTGTACTGGAAAAATATGTAATTTCCAGCCTGGTGAGGATGTTGTTACCCAGGAAGCAGCTTTATTCTGTCCTCTCAGCAGCTCAGTGTAGCTTTGGATTTCAGCAGGTGTCTACTAGGAGGTACCACCACTATTTAGGAGAAATGTGAGCTGTCCAAAAAATGGCAGCTCTTCTCCGCAGCCAGATCCCAGAGAGCAGGTCCCCTTTTGTGGGGCATTGGCCTCCCGTTAGGAGGCTCTGGGGAAGGGAGCTGTGTACTAGGGTGAGGCTGGAGAGAGCGTCCGCATGGTAAGAGGGAGCCCTACGGATTGCTATTGTGCTCAAGTGTGAGCTGCCAAAAAGCTGTGGAAGCGCTCACAGTGAAGGATGCTGCCCAGTAGGTTAGTGAGCTGAATGGTTGATTTAGCTGTTTGTGAATCCAGTAAACGTCAGCCTGACCCTTCATACAGACAATCCGCTTGGGCAATCTTTGCAGGGGATTTCAAGTGGTGCAAAGCTGTAGTTCAGTGGTCCAGGCTAATAGCCCATTTCTTTCTCAATATATGATTTTGCAGTTATATAAAACTCTTGATTTCATGCAAGAACAGCTCTTACGGTTTTAGAATAGCTGTTAATGTATTGGACTTGAGCAATGCAGGTATTTGATTGAACTGAAGTGACTACAGTGACAAGCAGGCATCTGTTTCATTGCTGCAGATTTATTGCTTTTCAGATTTCTTTGTAAAATCTCCCCTGACACTCAGCTCTATTGTTGTCTTCTGAATCTGCCATGTTTTAGGCTGTAATTTTGTTAGGTTAGTTCTTAATGTCTCCTTGTCTGTCTCATTGTACTGTAGCTGTTTATAAACCTTTTTCACGTATTAGTTGATGTCTTATTAACCTGGAGCTGATGCTGTAAAGAGGTACTGATATGATGAGCACTCTTTGACTGTGGTGTAGTAGCGCAACGGTATACTTGGTGGCCTTATTTTTCAGAGTTGAGGTGATACCAGGCTCCTGTTCATTTAAGACTTTCTTTTTTAACTTTGATGTGTAAGTCAGTGTTCAACATGTAAATACTAACTCCGAAACACTCAAAGTTGTATATTCAAGGGCATATGTGTTTGTTCTTGGGCCTCTTTCCACCTTCCCATTGCCTCTGGAAGGAGACTAATTCTTTGAAAGAACAGGTCTCATGAAAATCGGCAGGTAAATCTTGAATTATGCAACGCTTTTTCTGCAGGTAGAAGTCATCCTCCTTCATGCAATTCCATGCATTTACCTTCTTCCTGCTTTGTCACCTACTAAATCAGCCAATATTTAATGCCACTGGGAGAATAGAATCTAGACTTGTTTTCAAAAGAAAACTGCCATCACGTCTTCCTAGTGGAGTGCAGGGGGAGACTTAAACCAGCGTGTGAGCTGCAACACTGGTTGTGCACACAAGTGACGGTGGAGGAGAAACATTTCCAAACAGGTAATTACAGTAGTATTCTGTCAGTGTTGGACTCTGAATGAATATGGATGACTTCAATCTTGCATTGCTATGGTGTATAAACCTGATAAAACAATGAAATAAGTCTGTATTCCCTCTAAAATACTGTTTCCCTTGCACTGTCGCTTAGTTGTGCTGGCACAGCTTGAGCAGGGACGTGGAGATGGTTTGAAAATGTTTGTGGGTTTGGGGGTTTTCTTGCTTTTTGTTTTAAGTGAGCTTCCCAAGTCAGTACAGACCGGCACAATGATTGTGTTAGTGCACAGAGTTGCTTACCGGAGCGGTGAAAGAGGAGCTTCCTAACCACAGGCTGCTACCCCAAAAAATAGGCCATAAAGCTGTAGCTTCTGTTGTGCCATAGTTCCAAACCATGAAGTGGTTTTGTCACCCATAAATCAGCTAGTACTTTCTCTGACTTGAGTTCCACTCGCAAGTGTTGCTCTTTCATCCGGACAACTAATATTACAGTAGTTAGATCTGGAAGGGTTTTGGAAGATCATCTAGTTGTGCTTGGGTGTGGGCGATGGTTAGGCACCATTTCT
Source organism: Ibidorhyncha struthersii (assembly GCA_013398815.1). NCBI lineage: Eukaryota > Metazoa > Chordata > Aves > Charadriiformes > Charadriidae > Ibidorhyncha > Ibidorhyncha struthersii. The sequence continues at coordinate 383,409 of VZSZ01008626.1, read as the reverse complement.
AGTGATGCAAATAGTTCAGACCTCCCTCTCACTTCTCAGTTTCTGGGAATGGAAGGTCTGTGTCCTTCATGAAGGAAATGGCCTGCTCCTCATTTTATAGAATAACTGTAGGAAAATACAAAGCAATGATGTCTGTCAGAAAGAAAATACAATATTTATTTCTAGAATTTTATTTTAAAGCCATTTTAATGACTGGGCTTCTGACTTCTTAATTCAATCCCAAGTCTTCAAAAAAAACCCTTGGGTAAGCTGCAAGTTCCACACCACCACCCCCAGCTAGAGCCTCTTTGCCTGCCTTCACTTGTGTACTCTATCGGTTTCACAGTTCATATACTTGTGTGTTTTTAAAATCTCCCCATGCACTCTGGTGGGAAACATGTCTGCTCTTTCCTTTCAAACACACAAGGCTTGATTCTTCTCTCACAATGGCATAAATTGTGAAGAGCTCCACTTGAAATCAATGGAAGTAAAGACATGTAAAATGGGGTGAGAGAAGAGCCCAGCCTCTGGTTTCTATTTTTAAGTGAGTCTGGTTAACCTAAAATTGTTCAGTGTGGCACTGTGACTTTAGTTTGTAGATATCAGTTGCTATGGTTGTTTCTCTTCATACATAATGTTTCATTTTCATATATAATACATTACAGCTAGTACCCCTAATCATGATGCACATTTCTTTGATTTCTACTTCAGTACTACTACATCAATTTTAGTTGTTAATAAGCAATATGCATGGTAAAGTACTTTACTAGGGTTAGGTCCTACAAGAAGTCTGGGGTGTAGCTGCATTTCTGTGCAAGTCCCGAAGGAAAGAAGGCTGCATTGGCACTATCCATACAACTTAAACTTTCTTTGTGGTTTTCTGTTGTTTTAGTAGTTCTAATCTGTGAATCTTGTTCCTTGTTATCCAGGTTCGAGATGCTAATTCTACATAAACAAAACTTTCTGTTATTGTTGTTTTTCCTGTGACTGTAAAGTGTTTGGCTCCATTCTTATGTTTTGTACATACTTCACATTTTATCTAAGAGCTAAGTATTTGGCAATAAATGTGGAATATCCACACACAATTTCTGCCATTGCCTAAGTATTGGTGGTTGCTCACATTTGTTTATTTTTTTGGCAATGGATTATGGTCCTTAATTACCATCAGTAGTCAAAAAAATGAATGAGATTATACAGCAGTGCTGTAAAAACTGTTCATGCTAGCTATGATCTGTACATGTGTGGATATCTTTGAAAACAGTCACCTCATTCATTAACCAGTGCAACAGACTCCAACTTTACCTCTATTTAGTTTTTGAAATTAATGCAGCATTCTCTACCTAACTGAAACGTTGCTTTGACTGCCTCTTTTTATAGTTTAAAAAATAACATGAAATAGTTGACTCTTGTAATGTATTCTAACTTGGAGTGGATCTATTGGCTTATTTGAATTTTTGTTTTCTGCTTGAGTAGCAAATCACAGGTGTTCACAAGAGTCTCTCTAAACTTGAAGAATGTGGTAGGCTTAGTATATCCCTTAAATTCTATCTCTAGCATGAGTACGATGAGAGTGAAAACCCTGTGGTGTTTAGCCTCTTATGCTGTTCAGTCCTTGAGCTTTTACCTTCAACTTTAATCCCCCACCCCCCCAAAAATTAAAGAGGCTGCTTAGCTAGTATGTAGTGGCCTTATGTATCAGGGACAGAAGATGCCACAGGAGCTTGCTGTGCTGCACAGGTGGTAGTGTTGCAGGCCTTCATAATCAGTGTGGCTTCCCAGCCAGAGAGGTGATACATAACTGGCCTCCGACCTCTTGACCACAGCTATTAATTCCAATAGCGAGTTCTCCCTTGTCCCTGCTAGGTTTTGCATTACTTGCCATGGGAAAAATCAAGCATTTTAGATAGTTGATTTATCATAGCGAATTGATTGTAGCATTAACTGTGGCTTTTTTGAACTATAGTTGTCAGGCAGTGAGGTAGCATGATGATGGAAACTAAACCAAGGTGTGGTGTTCACTGCTGCTGTGAACGGTTGTGCTCGGTGCAGTAGTGCTAGCCTAGAGCTGATGTGAGGAGTGGTGGGGGCAGAGCAGGGTGGATGATAGAGATACATATGCTCGTCAATCAAATAAGCTTTTCTCAGCTGGAAGCTGGATGCTTCTCAGGTTTGTTCTGGTAGAGCAGTCCTTGTTGTGGCGTAGGGAACTGACAGCTTCTGAATGCAGAGATGTACAGGCAGTGTTCCTGGTGGCAGGTTTTACTCCTTTTTAATCTGATGGCTTTGAGACTCATTCTGTCATACCACTTTTGGAGCATTTTTAAGCTCTTCTGAGAGCTATTATTGTGGAGGCTGCAATGCATAGCTGGAAGAGAAACTAGTTTCACTACTCTTTTCAAAGCATAAGGTCTGGTGTGCAAAAGTCATCTTTGGGTACAAGAGAAACAAAAGGGTGCTGTGGCTAGAGTATGAGAATCTCTGGGAAAATTATCTCATCCAAGTTGGTATATACAGCAAGCTTGAAGAAAGACTGAAATCGTTGCCAAGCAAGATGAAGCACCTTATTGGTTTCACGGACAAAGCATTTCCATTTAAAAAGATATGGGAGTAGAAGAACATCCCTCTGTCTCTTTATTAGTAGTAGTGGTTGACAACTAGTCAAAGACAGTATCGTGTAAGAAGGCTGGTGACTAAAGTCTCTGAAGAGACTTAAGGAGCTTTCTGCCTGTTGGGGAAACTGGTGACGTAAGACTCGACCTCAGGAAATTGAGATGTATTTAGAGATCCAGAGCTTGAACTTGTTTATAGACAATTTTGAGGAGCTGTCACCAGAAAATAAAGAGCTGATGGTGCAACACTTCTGCAAGACACAAATCTGTTTTGGAAATAGCAATAAACCCCAGGTAAATTTTAGGAAGCAGTCCTTCTGGTAAATAATTCCAGAGCCATTTGCTTGCAGTCTTGGTTTGTATGTAGGTATCATAAAAACTATGACTACTGAATAGGTCACTATGAACCTATTTCAGGTGTCCTTAAAAGCTAACTTTTTGTCACGCAAATGCTTTCTGACAAGACGCCTCTGATAGATGCTTAGTATCCATATTTTCTGTGGCAGTAAGCAAAAATATATGGGATGATGAGTGTGAATAGATTACTCTTGAGTAATCCTTCTATTCATTTACAGGTCCGTGTCATGGTGTACACTGTGAGAAGGTGTTTAAAACTCTTTAAGAGTATGCATGTGTTAAGGACAAAAGTAGTGCAGGGGGTGGGGAGTAAAGCAACGTTTTAAATAATGCCAGCAGGCTCTAAGTTTTTATCTGACTTTGTGTCCTGTTTAAGGAAGGTAAAAAAGATTAAAAACTGGTACACTGTGGAGGGGTGCATAGAAAAGAGGTATTTCTTGACATCCTTCCAAAATTACTGTTTAGAGACAATTTTGTAACATTAATGTCTAACAGCATTCTGGTAGCCTCAATTTTCTTTCCTGTGAAACAGTTCCAGCCCTCGCCTACTAATTAGTTTGTTCTGTGATACTTTACAGAATAAAATAAGTATGAGAAGGATACATTATAAGACAATGATATCTAAATTTCTAACAAAAGTATGCACACGGCTTGGTGGAGGTATGAATTTGGCCCTTATGAAAAACATTCCAGAAGACACGTGAACCTGTGTGCACATGCTGCAGCCGTAACACAATAGATGCACACCAAGCACAATTCTAAAAAAAAAAGGCTGAGATCTTTTGGGCTTGTGGTTAAATTCGTATTTCTGAACTTTAGTTTGGGAAGGATCTCCAAAACTGAAGTGTTTCTGTAGCTGTTGGGCCAATGCTAGAAGGTGTGTTACCAGCATGGAGGGCAGAGTGTACTTCCCTGAGAAGGTGGATCTCATCAGTGTTGGCTGTCTGCAAGAGATATGCTTGGGAATAGTCACCTTGAAACTGCACAGATGAAAAATATGCAAAATTAATGACAGTCCTCAACTTTTTCACTTAAATACTGAAATACGGGGTTTGAGCTCTAACTGCATTTCTGGTTTTGCAAAGAAAACAAGACTAATGTGGCAGTGCCTGCCTTGGGCTCTCTTGCAGCTGGTGGCTCCAGGGACAGGCTGAGAGGCAGGGTGCTGCAACGGGGAGGGGTGGCAGCCAGGTCTGGTCAGGCAAATACCATGTATAGACTCCAAGATGGCTGGAGATGTACCAGTTGACTCGTGGGGTATGGAAAGCTCATAGACTGCGGTGTTAGGAGTCTGGCCGCTATGAATTTCCAGTGAGGGCCTCACAGTCCTGGTGGAAAAAATGCCATGTGCCCTTATTTCCTCACCTGGGAGAGGTGTGATGGAGTTGGAGCCACGGAGCTGGTGTGACTTGTGATGGTGGCTTAATGTATAGCTGAGTGAAAGGCTGGTGAATGATGGAGAGCCTGTTTCATAGAATGGTTAGAGTTGGAAGGGACCTTAAAGATCATCGAGTTCCAACCCTGCTGCCATGGGCAGGGACACCTCCCACTAGACCAGGATGCTCAAAGCCCCATCCAGCCTGGCCTTGAACACCTCCAGGGATGGAGCTTCCACCGCTTCCATGGGCAACCTGTTTCAGTGCCTCACCACCCTCGTGGTGAAAATTGTCTTCCTGATATCTAATCTAAATCTACCCTTTTTCAGTTTAAAACCGTTACCCCTCGTCCTATCACTACACTCCCTGATAAAGAGTCCCTCTCCAGCCTTCTTGTAGGCCCCTTTC
>VZSZ01008626.1:342233-378013 GCA_013398815.1 Ibidorhyncha struthersii | reverse complement strand
CTCTGCGTTAATTTGCAAAGTTGTACTGAAGCAAAGTTGTACTGAAAGGAAAAGGGAACAGACTTGGAGGTGCCAGCCCATGTGCTCATCGTTTAGATGTGCATCTTTTGGGGTGACATCCCGCTTCATTTTTTCTGTGGGGAGAAGACAGATGTGGCTCTGTGGGCAGAGCTGGAGAGTGTGATGTGGAACGAAGCCTTCGGCCTCGGGTCGCCCCGGCTGACGGCAGGGGTATGGCAGGGGCCCGGCAGGCTGTGGCACTCCGTGCCTGGAAAGCCAGTTTTTCCTCACCAGGCCTCCCTTCTCCAGAAGACCCTCTGGCAGGACGAGGATGTGCACTGCCGGTGGTGGTGCTGGCTCCATGAGGGTGTAAGTGGTCTGAGTGGGTAGATGGAGGTGGGAGGCCGATAACAGCCATTCTACAAACACAGGAGGCAACAGAAGAAGAGCAAACACTTTGCGGTCTCTCTCCAGGCCCCTGGTAAGCCGCCCAAACTAGTTTAACCAGGCCCGAAGACAGCGCAGGGAGGAAGAAATGGGCTCCGCTGAATAGCCAAAGGAGCGCTCCCTTATCGCCCTCATTCCTGGGGAGCTTTTGTGCTGAAGTGAGCCTGTCCTGCAGGTACGGGGGTGACATAGGCCTGCCTGAGACCACAGGAGAGATGCCTTTTGTTGGCTTAAGGATTCACGTGTCCCTGTGCACGTACTGTTAACATCAGCTAATCATGAGGAGGCTGTTTAGGGTCAAACTGTTGGTCCTTCTGTTGAAGGAAGGATGAGCAGGTGCTAAATTCAGGCCTGTGGAGGAATCCTGCTTGGGATGCAGGCTGAGGCTGCTACAGGTTCCCTCTCTAATGGCCTTGGAAGGAAAAGGGGCACCTCAGGAGGTCACTGAGACTTCAGGTGGGTTGTGTCTTCCAACAACAGTGTCCACCTCTTTCCACGGATGCAGGGTAGCCATCAAATAAGGGAGGGATGAGACTCACCTGGCAGACAAGAGAAAGGGTGATAGCCTGTGCAGCCTGCGGCCAGAAGATTTGTGGATCAAAACCATTGAGCAATGAAACCTGAGCTGCGTGCATGGTGAACTCTCCACCAGGATTAAACTAGTCTAACTGCGGAAGAATTACACTTGGGCAAAATATTAAGTATTCAGAAAACCTTCTGCGGAAAAGAAATGGGGAGGAATTTCTGGCACTGCAGAACTCAAGCATCTGGCCAACTTGACTAAAAAATTGTTTAAAAATAAAACGATGATTTTCTCAGAATTTTAGGCATATGGTTTGAGAGTTTTTAGCTAAATTGTTGTGAGCATTATCCTGTTAATGTGAAAAGTGTTACTAACTTTATAGACTTTCTGATGGGGCTGTGAAACAGGTACTAATAATGAATCACCTGAGTGGTAGGTGATGAAGCCATTCTCAAATAGACCAGAAAGCATTTTTTTTTTTTATCTTCTACAAATACTGGTTAGTGCTACTCCAAACAAGACCTGTCTGCTTTTGAACCCTTCTTCCCACAAGAGAACGAAAACATTCTTTCAGGGGTGTGTGTTTTCTTTTTTTTTTTTGGTTCCTTGAATTCAATCTTGGGAAAGGAAACCCTCAGTGGTAAATAATTAGGTTAGGAATTAGCAGGATGGGCTTAAATGAAAGTGCCTCCTTCAGTGATTCCTCTCCCTTCTTAATTGTACAATGGAGTTTCTCAGTGCTGCTTCCTGGTATTCATCCAAGTCCTCCAGCCCTAAGTACCTGTAAACAATTAACATTCTCCCACATGGCACACAAACCCTTGATCAGTGTTTAACAGGGTATTTTTGTGTGGCAGCAGTTTAACCTCCTCAAGGAATCCTTCTGTCCTCCTCTGCATTTCTCTTCCTTGTCCTCTCTTACCAGTTGTTTGTTGCTGATGTATTCAATTTATATGCAGGCTCTAAATACAGCTATTTCTATGTGATGCTACTGTTTCCTCTGGCCTAAGAAGCTATAATTGCACAAAAATGTCAGTTTTAATTATGTATCTCTAGTAGTCCCTAGCTAATGTTGTTCACACCTGCTTAACCGTTTGTTATAAGAATAAGCTGCTGAAGGGAGCATGCTTTTCCACTCTCATATTTGAAAAAACAAAGTGATTCCTGGGCCTTCTGTAAAGTTTTTTTTGTTTGTTTTATCACTGTTGTCATCCTGTTCTGGGTTTGAATAGAGTATGTTGCTAGTTGCCTCTTGACTGGGCAAAACCCCAATGTTAGGGATGTGGAAGCAAGAGCTAGTAAGACATGTACATTAACTAGGGTGGAGCTTGTCCATTGGGTGACAGGGAGTTAGACCTGTGGTGCTGAGCATCTTATAAGGTGTTAAAATGGATTGAAACTCAAGGTGTAATGAGGGAATCTCAAAAGTATGTTTCCAAATTGCAAGACTTAATAATGTGGAATATGTACAAATGAGCACAGTCTGGGAAGTACTTACTAGGCAGCAGCAAAAAAAAAAAAAACAACAAAAAAAACCCAACAACAAAACCACCACACCCAGTGAGAAGTAAAAATGGTCAATTCCTATGCAGTTCTAGAAAATGGGAGATCTGTTAAGTGACAACTTTGAGTGAAGCATTGCTCAGCCCTGGTGCTAGTTTTATTGAGCAATCATGATGCCTCAAAATTGCCAGTGCTCAGTGCTGCCATACTGCTTTTAAAAAGGAAACCAAGCCCCAAACTTTTTAGTATTCCATTAGCATTCAGTTTTCATCAGATGATGCACGGCTTCAAATATGCCTGAATAAGTTTAAAAAAAAAAAAATAAGTCTTTAAATGTGAGGAAAAAACCACTGTAGTTGCATCTGAGATGCCAGTCCTTTGAACATCAGCAGCAGTTGAAGGACTTCAGGATACAGTATGTAATGATAAAGTGTGTAATGCCTGTGATCATCTTGGTTTTGAGCAACTTGCTCAAGAAATTGACTTCAAGGATCAAAGTTGCCATATTTTACATTGAAAGAGTGTGAATAACAAGTAGTTAGAAATAATTTTGCCCAGTAATACTGACAAATAGACAGAGACCTTCATAACAAAGAAGGAATGGAACTGGCCCTTACTACTTAAACATTTTTTTTTTTCTTACAATGGCTAAGGTTTCTTAACAAATGTACTTTGCATTTAAAAGTATAGATACTTTTATTTGGAACTTAGAATACATAAGTATTACTGCAAGTACTAACTGAATGTTTTGTCTGACTGACCATTTCTTATTAGTTACAAACCTAGAAGTAGATTGGATTGATAAGGCATAACCCTGAAGCTGCTTCCTGTACATGATCTTTAGTGTTTTTAAAATTCTTTTCTTATCACATTCTAATCATGTCTGGCAGCATGACACTGCCTTCAGGGGGTGACAGACTGGTCATGTGGGATTTTCGTTTTTAAGTCTTATAGTGTAAATTTTAGGAAGCTTATATTGGCTAGGTAACACTTCTTTCACCTCTGAGTGGATAGTGTGCTGTCTGTACCCCAATGTGTAAAGAGTAGTGCAACAATACAAAAAATTGACAATGCAGGCAACAGTCTGCACTTGATATTCCATAGTTCAATATTTGTGCTGTGACCAGAGCAATCTAAGATTTGGCAGGATTGTTGGCTCAAGGAAAGCCTAGTGATATAAATAAAATTATTCTCATCTCAGTGTTGCTTCAATCTTAAAATGTCTCTTTAAAAGGTAGACAGCTCTTCCCCTTCACTGAAGCTTGCACTAAATGTCAAAGAAGTTTCTTGAAACAAGACAAAAGTCATTGAAGAGCAAGGACAGGGTGTTTTTGTTTCTTGTGGAAGCTCAAGTTCGCTGGAGGGCTTACATTACATGAATGACTACTGCTGATTGCTGTTTCCACACAGCACCTCTTTGCTTCATAAAACCATTTTTTAATGAAAACCTAAAATATCCCTGTCCCTTTCTGTAGAATGTATAGCTCTGATGCCACTGGCTGTTGTTTGTTTGTTGGGTTTTTTTAATAAGACTGAATTCATTTGGCAGACCTAGTTTGTCAGCTTCTTCTGTAAAGCCACAATATGGTGCATCAGGGCAGCATCTGGACAAAATAGTTCGCAGAAGTATGTAGTACCACTGGGGAACCTACCTCGTAAACCAAAATGAAGATCTAAAACACTGAAAAAGGCCATCTTCTGTAGCACATCCAGCTCTAAAGTTCTTAACTCTTTTAAGATGATGTTTCATGAAGGCAACTCCTGGGCAAATTCACCTTATGTAAAAATAATCAGACTTAACAACTTTTGGACTACTGCTGGCAATGTCTTTGGAAGCTTCTCCCTTAAGACCGAATCCAGTATTGATTACCAAAGTACTGGTTACTTCGGCAGATTTACACACGATTGTGTTTATTCTACCAAAAGTACATTTTTCCATCTGTACTTAAAAAAAAAAAAAGCATCCATTGAAGAATTTCAAGTACGAATGTGCTTCTGCTTCTCCCAGCAATTTTTTTATTAGTAGAGCCTGTCAAGAGGGCATTTAGAAAATTAAACTTGATGCATAACTAGTCTCATTTCCATCTAAAGTATTGCATATGCTCTTTCCTGCTACTGATTGGGTAGATGTGGGTCTACTCTTCTTCTGCTCAAGGACTTGAGTCCGTGGTGATTACAGAAGGAAAATGGTACTCATGGGAACACAGTAAAGATGCAAGAGGTAAAGATCAACTAACCGAGTATCTGGAGAGACAGAAAAGAGAAAGGAACCAGGTCTAGTGGAAGGTGTCCTTGCCCATGGCAGGGGGCTTGGAACTAGATGATCTCTAAGGTCCCTTCCAACCTAAACCATTCTATGATAATTACCTTATCTACTTTTCAAACAGTTCTTCCTTTCATTTGAATAAAACAAGCTTACGGTGACTCGATACAGCTGGTAATGAAATAGCATTATAGTTCTGACCTGCATGAGAGTTGTACACTTCAAAGGATAACTGAACTAGGGTGTTCTACTCATCAGGAAACAAAGTTATTGTATGAGCAGTGCTCATATATCTGTACCACCTATAGTTTACTTAAAAAAGCAAGTACAATGGACATCATGCTCAAATTGTTACAAATCCATTTTAATGGAGGACAACGATTCTGTAGCACTTCATCACGGAGGCTGTCCTTTGATTCGTGTGGCTCTTCTGGGCATCTGAGGATGGTTAGAGAACTGTTCAAGGTATCTGCGCATAACGGGCCTATTGCCAGTGAGTGTTTGAGAGTGATACTTTGAGGGTGACAGAGCACTGGAACAGGCTGCCCAGAGAGGTTTTGGAATCTGCTTCTCTGGACGTATTCAATACCCATCTAGACACGATCTTGTGCAACCTGCACTAGGTGACCCTGCTTTAGCAGGGGGGTTGGACTAGATGATCTCTGGAGGTCCCTTCCAACCCCTACCATTCTGTGATTCTGTTGGTGGCACTGGTAGGTAAGATGGCCTTGCAGGGAAAAACATGTCCTTCTGAGGAATTCCACTGTTCTGCACTGATGCTGAAATCCAAGCTCTGAAAGAAACATGTTCTTTTTTTTTTTTTTTATGTTACTATCTAGCATGTGAGTGTATTACTGTTTAGTCAGATTATATTGTTCCAGATAAGTAAGTAACACTGTTTTATTCTTTCTGTAAGTTCTTAATCACTCCTTAATTCTGTTTGTATAGAGCAAGTATTCAGATGATACTTTGGCTATAGAAGTTCATATGTTATACTTTAAAACTCTGGTACTCTTTTCTAATGCAAACAGCCAATTCCTACCTACAGTAAATTTATCTTTGTGTCTTCTTCCTCACCTACCCCAAAAAGCAAATGCGAAAGAAGAGAAAGATTCAGGGTGTCACTCTGAATGTGAAAGTGGAATCACTTGGCATAGATACAGCGATGATGCTTTGAGAACAGCAAAGGGAAATGTGCTCACAGAGGGCCCTGTTCCACTGGCTTAAAGCACTATTTAGATAAGTTCTGCTGTGGTCTGTCTTTCCCCTTGCAGTGGCATTACTGCTTGTCTGACCTCATGGTGAACTGGTTTAAAGAATCAAATCAACAGGAAATTTCACTTTTTTCTCTTTTTATTTTGGCAGAGTTAGCTTTCTGCTTGTTTAAATTCCTGCAGTGTTCCACCATTTGATCAGCTGAGCACTGCTGCTGGCACAAGAATGCCATGTGTGGTCAGCACAGATGAAGAAGGCAGAGTCCCTGCAGCATCCCAAACATAAATGGGTTTAAGTTGTGTCTTAAAAGTCTCCAGTTATCCAGTTCTTGTGTGTTGTGCTTTGTCTTGTTCTGCAGGTACGCCCTACTTCTCTCTTTCTGCTCTTTTTATTTGGCTCACTTTTATGACTTTCCTAATACTGAAATCATCCTTGGAGATGTTGGTGTGTGCTAAAACAGTTGGGGATGCTACTACACATGGTTACTGCTCTTGGTGGTGCAGTGATTATTAGGGGTTGGAACCCTTTGCTTGCCTTGTCTGCATCAGCGCAGCTGTCACCTCTGGCCTCTCTGCCAAAACTTACTTCCTCTCGCCAGTGAAGAGGGTGGAGTGTAGGGGGTGGATTGGGTAGGTGTCAGTCACTTCAGGGGAGGTTTCAGTCCAAACCACGGATAAAGATGAGCCTAAACCCAAATGGTAGGGAAAGAGTACATGTCCTGAGAAAAAAGGGTGTATCCTCAGATCTTTTAGGTCTAGGATGAGGGAAGTAATTACTAAAGCTAAAGTCTCCTGTGTGACAGACTTTTTTTTTGTTGTTGTATTTCCTGTAGATAAAATCTGACAACTTTTGTCCCTAGTGCCTCTCTTTAATGTATGATAGGCAGTGAGATGGAATTAATTCCAATGAAAAAAAAATCAACAAAATATTTTGTATGCGGTCAATGGTGTGTTTGGTTCTTAGTTTGCCATCCGATCTTCTGAGTCTTTTTCTAGGCTACTATAACTTATTTTGGTTTGTGGATTTTAGTTGGATTTTTTGGGGGTTTGTTTGTTTGGTGGCGTTGGGTTTTTTGTTTTGTTTTTTTTTGTTTCTCTTTTTTTTTTTTTTTTTTGAAAGTGCTGGGAAAAGACTCCAGCACTTCAGTTTACATCTTCCAAAGAAAGAGAGTTTGGCTTTGTGTGTCTCATTTGTGTCATATTGATCTTGATGCACATAAGGACAGTGGCAAGAGATTTAGAGATGCTTTAAGTCAACCTCTCAAAATTGATGGAACTTGCTAGATCTTGAGTGTTAAAATTAGTCTCTCTTCAGTGTGATTGTGCAATATGCTTTTGTAAACATCTCCTGTGTGTTCTGTCCTTAGTTTGATTACTTGATCTGTATTGTACCCACAAATGCAAACTCAGGTCTGGTGTTTATAAACAGCTTCTTGTATACATCAGGTGTACAAAAGTAGAAAACCAAGAAGGCTTAAAAAAATAAAGTTAAATGCATTCATACTGTGTGTCTGCTACCATGGCCTTAATGAGGATTTCAGAGATCCCACATCTGAGAGCTTGTAGAGGAGTGCAGTGCCAAATTGTGTGTTGCTTCCTCATTGAGCTTTACTGCGTACTGGGTTTTGGTATTGGCAGAGATGAGTTCCTTGAGGAAGGGAAGCGTTAATAGAGTATTAAAGTTAATTGACTGTTATTTAAAGGATGGTGCTCTGACATGAATTTGTATTTTTATAGATACCTGCATAAAACATCTTGTTAGTAGTTCAGCTTTGTGATCTAATGGTTACGTTTTAAAAAACAAATCATACAGTAAGTTCAGTGTGTTTTTAAATACTGTGAACAAAACTACATTTTTAAAATACTAGTATATTCTTTCAGAGAGCAAACTTCTTGATTGCAGTATGTTATTGTGAGTCCCAAAAACTGTTGATAACAAGCTTCATAAATTTTTGAACTAAACAGAGATTAAACTTGATTTAGGCAAGTTGTGGCTATGAAGTACTTGCCAAAAACTGTTACTTTGTTATATCCTGCTCTTTGGGAAGGGAAATCCTGATTGCAGCTGTGTAGTAAGTAGGCCACACCATGCTTTAGCAAAGAAGCCAAGAATATAATAGGTGTAGAAATCAGTTTATTTGAGGTGATACCTATAGTTAAGTGGTGATGAGCTGATGTATAAACTCTGTATTGCCAGTGATCTGTGCTGTTATTACTGTGTTTAAATTTTCCTGTGTACTCTTGTAAATACAAATCTTAAGGGGAAAAAAAAAAGCACCAGATTTATTCATGCAATTAAAAAATGTAAAATGGGTCATGCGTCTTCACATGGCCAGTTGAACTGTTGCATGATCTCTTCTAGTGTTATACCGTGCGCAGAAAGTCTGGATGTTCAAAAAAATGATTACACGAATACTGAGCAGGCAAGGACTGGAAAATAAAGTAGTCAGATTCTTCAGCTGCAGTAAAAAGCAGACTCAAACTGTAGTTGCTGAGGTTTCTACTGCGCTTGGCTAGTAATGCATTATCTTGCTGTATTCTTGACTTTGAGCAGCTATTGTGCTAAAGTGTGGGTCCCGGCTGTTGAAGTCTTTCCCAGTTTCTGCGTGCAGGAATGGCTGGAGCTCTGAGAGAACAGATTGTCTGGCTCTTTTTTTTTTTTTTTTTTTTTTTTTTTTTAAGCCAACCTTGTTTCCAATCTGGTCTGAATGTAATCAGTTATCTGTAGATAGCAAGCAGTGACTGGCTATGAATAATGTCTGTGTTACTTAAAAGTGACATCTGTGACTTGCCAGACTGCCTACGTGAAATGCTTCCAATGATCTAGCTGTTGCTTGTGCACCCATGTAGGAGGGGATGGCAGCCTTAGTGCAGGGCCAAAGCGCTCTGCTTTGCTTTGTTACCTTGGTCACACGCTGCTCTAGCCCAGGATCCCCAAATCCTGGTATACATGATCCACTTTGAAATGGCGCCCACGTTGGTGTAGGGTCACAACCCACTCCTGTTGCTAATGGCTGTGCCTGCTCCTGCCATCAAACGAATGGTGGTACACAGGAAAACCAAGACTTTGGAAACCCCATGTTTTGACACTTCTTCAGAATCTTTCCTTTGCTGAAAGAGCTTATGTATCGAGGTCAACTTATGAGGATTTCACAGAGAAAGCTGAATTTTCACTTCAAGGGTCAAAATCACAAATCTCTTGAAAGTGATAATCATCCTGGTGGTGGCTGAAGAGAGTATTTTAAGAGACTTCCCAGCCTTGTCTGCCTCTAAGAAGGGAACAGAAGGATAGTTGCTCAGCTGTAGTTAAAACTAGAATCGAAAAGCCTCTAGTCCCTCTGAGGTGAGGACTTACATAGCGCAATATAAAATAAAGTCTGATTCAGAGGGCTGCAGTTGCTTACTGCTTGCACTCGCAATCTGGAGAAGATGCTGATGACAGATTGCTCTCACTGCCATAGCAAGTTCTTTATTCAGCTTTATTTCATGATGCTGCTAGGCTTCAGCCTAGCGATTGTGGCATTTTTCCTTACCTGCCCTTGTGTGTAGTGTTTGTACTATTTATGTTTACAGGTGGGTCAATGTTTGCAACCATTCAGATGAGATGGAAATACCTTTTTTTTTATTTTTTTTTTTTAGGAGGGAGGAAAACTAACAAAGACCATTAACTGAACAAAATCTACTTGTCCCACATCTGTTAGTTGTCCTGAGTGTTGGTTTAACAAGGAATCTAGAGATACGCTCAAGTACTGAAGAAGGTTTGTTTGCTGTGCTCACATTTTTCTTCTGGGGTAATAGAAATGGGAAAATGACTCTTGTATATGGGTTGTAGATGTTGTGCAGAGAAGTGGTTTTAGGAAGTTCTAATAGTGACTTCTAGCTAAGAAACAGGAATTGCAGCTTTGAAACCTACTGAAGCAAAAGACTGAATGCAGTCTAAGGATACTATTATTATTTCTATGATTTTTTTAAAAGCAAACCCACAACATGAGATATTTAGAAACTTAAATAAGGTTAAACTCATCATGTTAACTTAATCACATAGCCTGAACAGGATCCCCAAAATATAGCTATTACTTGTTTTTACCAATTGATCATGAAAAGTCAAAGTAACTGAGTTTAATTATCCTGGTGTTATGCCTAAGGAAATCAGACAGGGTTGCGGGGTGATACATGTCATAGTACTGACCAGGTTTGCATGCGATTTGTCTCCTGGACCCTGGATGTTCTTCTAGGACTTCTGTTAAGGACAAATGAATAAACCTTTACTGCTGTGTCAGTGTTTCTCAAGCTAAAGCTAACAGGAGAGGTTTAGAGCTTGGGGTTTTTACTGCTGTTAACTTCATGTCTATACTATGCTGCTAACTTCATGTCTATACTATCCAAAAACCTAGCAGCAAACAGGATGGGTTGTTCTCCATCATCCATGTAGTTACTAATTGATTGTTTTGAAGAACAGTAGTATGGAGATATGAAGACTATCCTTTGAAACCAACCCTTGAATCTGCACAAAGAATTTCTCTTGCAATGGAGGAGTAGCTTGTTCACAGACATTAAGGTGTATATTTACAGAAGTTCTGTTTACTGTCTAGCCAGGAGATGGCTCTGTCTAACCATCCCAAAGGATGTCAACATTTCTGAAGCTAGAGATAATTGCTATTCCTTGGGAGAAGTGTGTTTAAACTATTTTTATGCATCTGTTTCATGAATTTCAGGATACCTGTAGGGAAAAGCTTGAACGGGGAGGAATTCTGAACAGAATTACAGTAAGAAAAATGGATGCAGAGGGACATGCTTGCCTGTAATTGGAGATCTGTTTGTGGAAGGCCAAGATAAAGGTGGTACAGTAACCAGAACTTGGCTACAAAAGCCAGGTGAGCACTTGCAGGGTTGTCTTGCTGCTGGAAACACAGCCTTTAAGCTGAAACATAAGCAGCTGTGAAGCATGGTTTTCCTATTTCTCTACAAGTGTTGTTACACCTAGTAGCTACTTCCACTGATGTTAAAATAAAATAATGATGGTACACGCTGAGTGGCCTCACGCTGTTAAGCCACTGATATTTCAGGCCATGTCACTCACAGGAAGAGCGAAAGGAGGGCTACTGATCCACTCTTTGGTACTTTGTGGTCCGGTACAAGACTGGGGGACCCAAAAGGCAGAAAAAAAACACAGACTGTTTTACTAAATTGAAGCAGCAAGACCAATACTTGGGAAGACCCGTCTTCAAAGAGCAGTTGTTGACCACTGTCTGTTTAATGTGCTGCAAAAAGTGAGGAGAACACATGTCGAGAGTGCTGCACAGAGTGAACGATGACATGAAGGGAAGTGTTAGGCATACATAAATTTTATAGTTAAGGGACTTAGCTGAAAGAACAGATACAACCTGACTGTGAATTGTAATTTTGAAGTATTGATGCAGATGCTGGTGATCACAGTCCTTACAGCACCATACTCTTGTGTCATCTAAATGTGCACAAGTGAATCCTTGCTGATTAGGTCAGGTGAAGTAACTACTGCATATCTTGTCTACATTTGTAGACTTAGGTCAAAGAAAACCATAGTGTTTTTCTGGTGGGCAGTAGGTTATTAACTGTTACTTTTTTCTAAAATCAAAACGAAGTAATTGGCTAGTATAAAACTTCTGACTGTTCTTGTGTTGTCTCCTCTGTTGTGTTGAAGATGACTTGCTTAATTTAGACCCACACTGATAGATCTATAAAGTATTCACCAAATATGGGTCGCTTTAACTAGAAGATTTCTGTCTAGTTGTACTCTTTACTGGTAACAAATGTTGCTAAGGCTTTGCATAAGCAAACATTACTGAAAAAGGAGGAAACTGCAATTTCCAGCCTCTAAGGCTTTGTCAGGATTCTTAAGTTCCAAGCACAAAAATGCCACATGATGTATTTGAAAGCATGGTTGTAAGATTGTCATAAAATGGCCAGTACATTATTTTTAATTTTTTTTTAGTTCTTAGTATTTGATGACATTTTCATCAGTGTTTAATGCTGAGAGATCAGCCTTCACTTCATACGTGAAAGCCCATACATTTAAACTCAGGTAAACTTATACTGAAAAGAGAAAAGCAAAATATAAGCATTTTAAAGTTGCAATAAATATGGCAATGTGATGGGTAGCATCTGTTCTCTGGGGATAGGACTCAATTTAGGACTTGAAGTTGCTTGGTTTTCTGTTTTTCTTTATTTGCTGCTTCTTTTATAGGCAAGATGATTTACATTTTTCTTGATACTAAGATGCTCATGTGATCTTGAAATAAAAATCTCAAATTATTCAACACTTCTGGGAAACCCTGGCTAGTAAATACGAGTAAGTTTGGCATTATTATTATTGTCCCAGCTTCTGAAAAGCTGAACTGCTCCATGAGGTTTCAGTATGGTTTGTTTTGTTTTGGTTGGGAGACGTGAATTTAGTTGGATACTCTTACCCAGGGGTTTCTTGGCACAGAGTAGCTTTNCCCCCCCGACTTGATATTTAAATATTTTTATAGTAACACTTAAGTATTTCTGACCTCTTATAAAATCTGTACGGCTGAACGATCTTCTACAGTTGTTTTGCAATGGGACAAAGTATGAAGATCTATCTAATCAGTAGAGGGAGCTGTGTGGAAGACCAATGTTTTCTTTCTGTGGCCCAAGTTCTGTGAGGCAAGACAAGACTATTTAAAAAGCCTGTAAGAACTGGCTGACTTGCTGTAAAATACCACTGGCTGTTTGCTTGAGGCACTGGTGTAAACTAATCTAAACGCTTTAGGGAAGTGCATTCCTATACAAGTAGGTATAGCCATAATTATCCTTTTTCAGATGTTTGTGAAACCATAGGCTGATCATAGGAAAGTAAATTTTGAGATGCATATCCCACCTTGGGCTGTACGTATTTTGAGCAACAAGTTGCAAAAGAGAATGAAAAGCACCCATTTTAAAATCCCTTTAATATCTGTAAGGCTTCAGTACAGGGCAAATCCTTGTCTTAAATTTTCAGAGCACATTTACAACTGTACAAACACTTATCCACTAAGAAAAATAATTGTACTTGATATTTTCCCCACCCTCTTTAATCCTTGTACTTTTTATAGCTCTAAAGTAGGACGGTTTAACAGCTGCCTCATGAGCAGCTGAGACATCCTTATTATCGCTCATCTTAGAGAGGGGTGGGTCAGGCAGGTGGGGAGGGAATGTCTGCAATCATGTAAAGAGAAGTTATTCTGAACTCCTGGCACATATAAGCACAAGAGGATCTAGAAGGCAGCCTTAAGCTTTTTGTGAATCTTTGATTTACTTCTGAGTCTTCTAACTCTATGAGAATTAATAAATGTGGCTTTTAGTGCAGTACTGTGATACAGAAGGTTTGCATTAGTAAGCTCTTCACTTGAGATGCACAACAGCTGGTTACTGAACATGTAATTTTGTGAAACTTAAAATAAGAGATTTAAGAAGCTTTTTTTTGTACCTTGTGCATGCATATAATTAGTAGTTTTAAACTTTTCCATCTACATGATTGTTCTTTTGCATTACATAAGTCTTCAAGAACATTTTTAATTGCCTAATTAAGGCCATGGTTATTGTTTCCTGTGGAACATTTTAATTACAAATAAAATCTGAGGTGAGGTATCTAATGTTGAAGGAGAAGGTTTGTTCTGGGATTTTTACAGTCATTTATGCTGGTGTAACTGAGTAAATGTTTCCATATGAAACCCTGAGGAGCAGGAACTCTTATTTACATATACCCACCCACAGGACCAATTCCTCTATAGGTAGCCTGCAGAAGACATTTTTGAAGTTGCTCTCAAGCCACCTTTGCTTCATACCTCGAAGTAGGAGGCCTAAAAATGGTTGCAGTTAAGTGGTGTATGTTCTTTAAATAATGTCTTCTTGCCTTAGGTACAAGTGGTGTTGGATTAGTTACCTAGATCTTGATGGACTGGTGGGCAGGATATGGGACAAGAAACGGAATTTCCTCAAAATTTTCATCCCTGAAGTATTAAAAGGTATTAGTTCTTTAATGACTAACTAAAAATAAATTATCCTTTTAATACAGTAGGGTTTTCTTCATGATGAGAAGACATTAGAGTAAATATGTACTTATACTTTTTCCAAGTTCTGGATTCTAAGGAAAGAGGTTCATCTTCCAAATGAAATGCTGAAGCCTGGAAGCAGTTTGGCTGAACTGCTTTTCTGGTTCTTCAGAATTTAGACTTTTCAAGACAGCAGTGGCATTTTGTGTGGGAAGATGCTCTATCTTCCTTTCCTCAACCCTCAAGAAAATTCAAACATCTAAAAAAAATCAAAACCTAGTGTTTTTTTTTCCAGCTATCTTGTCAATAACAACAAAAAGCAGATAATCCTGTTTATGACAATGGCACAAGAACTAATGCTTGTTCAATCAGCTGAGCTTTCTGTTAGACAAGACCTGAAGCTTTAGTGTGAAAACTGTTTGAAAATAAGAAAAGCTTGCTCAGAAAAGGACACTATAAACATTGAGTCCACAGACTGTTTTTGTGAAGTGGAGGAAGCCTTTTTACAGTAAAGAAAGTGAAACAGATGGACCAAGTGGTTTGGCAGAAGCAGAAAGTTTTATTGTTGGAAAGGATTAGAGTTTAGGAATTTCGGTTTAGTGGCTTGCACACACCCTTCTGACTATTTACTTATTAATTTTTTTAATAAGGATGTGGTTTGAGCTGCAGAATTTCTTGAGGGTTTTTTTGGAGAGGTAGGGGAGTTAGTCTTGCTTGACAATTTAATTCATATGTGCTTAATGGTATGCACTGTAATGCATCACAAAGCTCCAAAGATGAGCTCCAGAAATATCTCCTTTGCTGGGGAGAGGAATATCCATGATTTGTTTGCCCTGGTGAAGTGAAATGTGGTCACAGATACGTGCTTGCATTCAGGCTTTCCAGTGACTGGGAGAGTTGTGGTGGAAACAAAACAGATCTTTGTGCCACTCACCAGAATGACTGTGAGTCTGCACACGGTAAGCCTGTTTTGGGGCTGGCAATGAGAAAGGTTAACCTTTTTCTTCTTTGTTGATGAAGCTTTATGAAATGTTAGTTCTGTGGATGGTTCTTGGTCCAAGTGGAAGAGGATTTGCTTCTCTTTCAACAGTCCATGTCTGGCTCAGAGCTCTGGAGTATGGCAAATCAGGCAGCTGGAAGACGCATGTCACCTGGCTGCTAGCTTAGTGCTTCAAGAAAAGCAGCCATGGCTTTACACAAACTATAGCTATAGCTATTTAGGCTCTAGCCGTAGAACAGAATAAAGTAAAAAAAAAAAAAAACCACCCAACAGTTTAAGGCTTACTAAGCTCGGCTGGGATTTCAAGTTAACTTTCTTAATTATTTTTGTGGGTACAAGATGAGTTTAACCTGAAATAAGTTATCTGAAGCCTGTTTGCATGAATTACTCCGGAAACAAATTTAACTGAATACAAAATGAATTATTCCACCATCAAATAGATGGAGGTACTTCTTAGAATAAACTGTTTTGCATCTTTTAGCTGTCAGCTTGCTCTTTTAAATTGTATTATTACTTACTTGTCTCAGCCTGTCTACTGTTGTGTCCTTAAGTGCTCTGGAATCATCTTGCCTGCATGTAGTCTTGCCTCTGTGTGTATACATACATATATATATATGTAGTGTGTATCTTGTGTACGTGTATAGTGAAAGCATGTAGCTGAGTGTGTCTTTGTTGTAGCTCACAGACTCTGTGCTCTGCTTCTCTTGTCCTGGCTCAAGATCTTTCTCTCCCTGCACTCCTGGGTCCTGTCCTGAGAATAGTAACCAAAGTGTTGAGATTACTTCATTTTACATCTTTTCAAATGAAAGAGAAGGAGTGTGTCTGGATCAGTAATGCAGTGAAGTTGTAAAAATTGAGATGGCCTTGGAGGCAGAAGTCAGAAGGCCTGTATTTATCACTTTGACTAGAAAGCCTGATGGCAGGGCAGGTCCTCCTTTTGCCAGGCAGGCTGCCAGGGATATTGTTGCCATCACAAAATAGTTGAGGGCTGAAGCCCCATTAGGTCTTAAGCAGAAAGAAATCTGATGCAAAACCCTGTGGTGGTGCTGGGCATCCCTAATTGCTGGGCAGAGGAGTGAGCAGGAGGTGCTAGGCTGTGCATAAAGCAGAGTATGTTCTCCATGGAGCAGCCCATCCTCTCTAACCATGGCGTACCATGGCTTTCTGGCTTGCTGATCTGAAAGCTCTGCCTGTTGAGGGAAGGTGGCTCTGCCCCAGCAGTGTCTCCACTGCAAGGGCAGCCTCTAGAAGTGCAAATGCTGTTAGTGAGACCGCTCCTGCTGTGCCTCTCCCCTGCCCTGGGATCTCCTGGCACTGCTGGAGCCTGGGGGACCAGGGTCCTCCAGACCAGCACAGTGGGGTATGCGGAACAGAAGTGGGAGGACAGCATGGTGGTATTTCTCTGCCTCCTGCCCTCTGTGCTCAAAAGGAAATGACCTCAGCTGGGCAAAGCAAATTAAATGTGCTTGTATTGCTTCAATATTAACTCTTTAATATGAAAGAGAAGGGAAGGGAAAACAGTCTCAAACAGCCTCCAGTCCATGGCCAGACCTCTCTTCCCAGTATTTTTCACTCCCTGTAAGTAGTTCCAGTGATTTATGTAGCTTAATGGAAGTTGTCTTCTGTTGCCTTTCTCTTCCCTTCCCAGCTCTGTGCAGCAGTGCCTTGTGTTTTGGCCTAGGGCTACAGGCCTCCCTGAGAAGCTTTCCTCCCAATTTCTGAGTCCCAGCTCAATCTGCTGCATTGGTGTTGGCTTTTTTCCCAACACTGCCAGTGCTGACTGTGCTGCTTATTTATCCCATTGGACATCATTAAAATAAAGCTTCAGTATCATTTTTAGGCTATCTGGTGCTGTTTGTCATAGTCTCACCAATATTCAAAGGTTCAGCTGAAAACAACAATCTTTTCTGAGTTTACTCTGATTTTTGTGAAGGACTGAAGTCCTATTTGAAATTTACCCTGAAATGGCTTTGCATTTCTAAGATTTTCTTTTTTTCTTCGGTATCTTTTTTTTCTTCGGTGAGCATCTGTTTCCAGATCCAAACTGTCTGCATTAGCTCTCCTGTTCACCTGAATCCCTCCTTCTGCTCCTGGGTATCACAGCTGCTAGTTAGGAAGGGGGATGGGGAAGGAGGTTGGTTCTTAAATCTCTTCCATCCTTTAGCTGGCTGGAAGATGGTGATTCATCCTGTCAGCTTTGTCTTGGAGGCTTTCTAGACCCCAGATGTGTGTTCCCAGTTTGGCTGCACTTCCTTGGAAGCAGAAGCAGTGCGGGAATGCGATAGAGACATCCAAGTTCAGCGGCACAAGATCTACATAAATGCAGCTATATCGTTGCTGGCCCAAGCTGAATATCCCAGCTGCGCTGCATCATGTGGATTTATGAGCCTGAGTTTCCACTAGCTCATGAATCTCTGCTTCTGATCTGCAGTTGCTTGGTGTAGGCACACACATCGTTGCAGATGCATACGCTCAGGGGTCTGGGCTTGAGACAGTTGTATCTTGCCATCTCTCATATCTGAGACTCTGTATCTTACCATTTCAAGTACTGGTTCTTGAGTTATGACTGGCAAGGAGCCCAGCAGCTATATGAAAAGGGTATGTTGCCTAAGGCCTAATTCTCTTCAGTGACTCTATTTGGAGTCATATCTAAGTTTTGAACCCTCCAGACTTTTGCATGGACTAACCTGGTCTTCCACTTTGAAGCACTCTCCCAGGATACAAGTGGGCAACTGTGAAGGAGGATGTAAAACTCTCTTCTTGCTAACACCATGAAACGAACTTTCCAGCAAGGCTTTTCTGAGAGATGTGCTTAGAAAGTGATGAGCAACATGAGAAAACCCAAATGGGTGATGATGGAATAACTTAAGATGATGACATTAATGAAAAGATCAGCTCTTCTAGATCAGCAGTAACTATTTTAGAAAACCTAATCCATCAGTTTCTGATAAACCTTTACATACCAAATCTTGCTTTGTTTGGTTCGCAGCGCTATCCTGGCTTGCTTGTGTGTTACACTATAAAGTTAGGCACGTGGTATTTTTAATAAATACTTATTCCTGTATCTTGGTCCAATAAAGAGATTTTTCAGGAGAAGTTGAACACTGCAAAATCTTATTTCAATGTTTTGTTTCTTTTTCCTCAAGTAAATGTCACAAAATGACAGGTTGCACTGCAGTTAAAGCAGTGTTGTCAAGGAGAGCCATCTAGATATTAATTGATGAGGTCTTAACTAAGCTTTTCATGATAGAGCTGTTTTGTCAGTCAAGTCCCTGTGAAGAGCAGCATTAAATTAACTGTTCTCCTTGATTTAAAAATTACATGTGCATCTTAGCCTACTATCCCATAGTTTTCTACTATAAAACTCGCCAAAACCAGCACACAATGGCATGATGATTAAATGCCCTGTAAATGACTCGTTTTAAACAGGATTGTGCAGTATAGGTGGAAACTCATGGCTCTGGAGTACATGTAGTACTTATTAAACTTGAAGTCATAACACTAGGGTTTTTGTCTTCCTG
The DNA here is from genome assembly GCA_013398815.1 of Ibidorhyncha struthersii. Lineage (NCBI taxonomy): Eukaryota > Metazoa > Chordata > Aves > Charadriiformes > Charadriidae > Ibidorhyncha > Ibidorhyncha struthersii. The sequence continues at coordinate 359,509 of VZSZ01008626.1, read as the reverse complement.
TAAAGCCTACTAAACATTAGATCCCTGAGGATCATGGATCATTTTTCAGCAATACTGGCTTAGAATTTCTTCTAAAGTGAGAAATTAATATGTTGCATCTAATTGCTAATGGAGGGAAATGGCTGGGTGGTCCCTGGCAACTGCTGGAGTAATAAACCCTTCCTTGGGCACAGGTTTAGAGCTTCCTCTGGCAGAGCGCTGTCGTGGGTGGCTGGGGAAGTACAGCTGGTGGGGCCAAGGTATGTGTGGCTTGGTATTGTAATACTTTATATTTCAACGTGTGTACGCCTAAAACAATGTGTTTACAGAGGCCCAAAGACTTATCTGTACAGGTTGCCTCTGGCACTCAAGTGTTGAGGGCTAAAGAAACTAGGCAGCTCAAGAGAAGGGTCGGCTGGTGTGCATGCTGGTTGTGTTAGTGTACCAGTACTCACCTGGTAGACTTAAGCACAACTGCTTGCCTTTAAGCTTTGAGAGAGTCCTTTCTGAATATATTTGATGGGAACAAGACCATAGGTTTTATTAGGGGTTTCTAGCATAAATATTTAAAACGTCCCCTACCTAATTCTTCCAATTTTGTCTTTTTTTCTTCTTTTCTGAAAAGAATGTTCTTTCCAGAAAGGTTGGTCCTCCTAGAGAGAGAAGGCAGGTTCTGATGTTTACAGATAAAAGGCCATCTAAGAGGTCAGAGAACTGTGTGTTTTGCTGTACTCCTGTGACTAATTGAAAGATAATGCAGTGGAAGGGAGAGGACAAAAGAGAGGAAGAGAGACTACATGTGTGCAAGTCACAACCACAAGCTGTACTTCTTTGCTGCTGGGCACATGGAAAGAGAGCGTATATAAATGTATGTTGGTCGAGATGGAATAAAGCCTGAAGACAAAACTGTTTATAACTTGCGTGTTATCCATGTCAGCCTGTAAGCAGTGGAGATTAGGGTTTTATTTTGCCCTGGTCAATTTTATTAAAACTACAACATGCTTTGTGTTATGGGCATGCACTGGGGAATACTTCTGTTGCTGCCTGTTGGCTAAACCAGTGGAACGGCAGCTTCTGCAAGGTGTCATGCGATGGCGTAAATTGCTCTTACAGCTTTGCTGCTGGGACAGGTGGGAAGTTTGAGGGGCTCTGCTGGTATGGTGTAACTTGCTGGGGTGCAATAATACAATAGCTTTCATTTGCATCCCATGCCCTGTATAAACCGAGCAAGGGAGGTCCAAGGGAAAGTTTCCTTTTCCCTTCTGAAGGGAACTAGTGTAGCTAGAAAAGGAGTAATTCCTTCAGTGAAGATTGACTCTAACCCCTGCCTGAGTTTAAACTGCTTTCTAGAATTAAAAGTTAATTTAATCATAGTCTGTTTGTGCTTTCAACAGACTTGTTTTAGGGTAGATGGCCTTGGTTTGCTGTGGGTCACATGTTTACTCCTATGTGTAAACTGTGGCCTGTTGATCAGACAGGAAATGTTTGGGGTTGAAAAGCTTCCTGTCATGTCCTCATTCATGTGAAAATGAAGCTTGTTGCTGTTGCAGTCTTTTCTGGCACATCTTGTTACTGGTTTCCCAAGGGTTACAAGCTAACAGGTCGAGGGAACTGCACTGCAGACGTTTGAAAGAGATTGCAGAGTTCTTTCCAAAGGATGCTGCTCCATCCAAGCAGATGGTTGGCCTGAAAAAACAAGGCTGGGACTCTGGGACGTTGCTCCAAAGAAAGTGGGGAGAGAGCTAAGTGAAAAGGAATTTTAAAAGATGAATGGCGTGCAAACTTCTTGCTCTCAGGGCAGGAGACTTTTACTTAAAACATGTGGTTTATGTGTGAGGAAAGGTCACAGATCAAATGCTGGGAAAGGTCTGAGGCTAGTTATCTAAGATCTAGATAAAGGTTTGTGTATCCAGCACTGATGCAAACTGGCAGATGCTGGATGGCCACGTATGCACCTTAACATGTGTGATCTATATCATGTGATCCTTTGATAAAACTGGAGAATGACCAGTCGGTCCGTGCTGACTGTGCCTGGTCTCCTCACCTTCATTCCATATAGCAAGATAACAAACAATCCCTGTGTGTCTTTAATCAACCAAGGTAGTACTGGCTCTCCTGCCTATGCAGCCAACTTAAACTGAATCAGGCTGGTGTGTCAGACAAGCAACTAATCAATAGATCTGCTCTTCCAAATGTCCACTCCTGCAAGTTCTCCTCAGTAATACTACTGGCTGTGTGTTTTCTCCTGTGGGAAGGAGGGTTGCAGGTTTGTGGGGTAGAAGCAAGTCCTACTGGCCCCGGCTGCCTGCTGCAGCAGGTTAGTTGAATTTCATAGCCTCACTTCTCTCTCGGTCAGGTCCGGGCTTCTCTGTACCTGGGAAAATGGGAGGACATGCTTTGGGAGTAGAGGCACGTGATGTATTTGCAGCATTTCACACGACTTTATTACCTGCTTTTCATTTGCCTAGTGAAGACTGTGACCTCTGCATGAAAAAGTCTGTTGGATAACGATGGCATAGAGAACTTGGCAAAATCAAAGCATTTACAACATCTATATCTTTGAAGTGCCTGTTTAATAGTGCCATTGTCATGCCAGTTGGAGGCAACACTTCTCTTTGCAATTGAAAGGCTCAGCAGAGCTAGCTGATAAGCACTGGTGCCCTGCTGGGAAATTGACCCTTTGAACTGGGAAGAATCCCTCCAGATAAGCAAGTAATGGAATTTTTATCAGGCCTTGCTTTTTATTGTAGCATGTTTAGAGCTGTCAGTTTTTCTATGCAGCAAAGGTGTTTTCTCTCTAGTTCTGGTAGGTGTGTGGATAATGTAATATTCACACTTTAAAGACGCTGTGTCCGGGCTTGGAAGGAGTAGCCATGACATACACTTTCAGGAGAACAGCAAGGAAGCAATGACAGTATAACTTAAATAACAAACATATGTTGATTTAAGAGGCAAACTTGGTAGGCATCCTAACTCCCAAGGGAAAGGAGTTATGTGGATATTCTTAGCATCTTTATTGGACAGATACGAAGCTTTTTTCACTATTACCTTTTTTTAAAAAAAAATAGGAAATATATTTAATGAACTTTTCTCATTTCACTACAGAAATAAATGGTGTCTTCTACATTAAACCTCATTGATACATTTGTTTCTAAAATTATAACATTTGTCTCAACAACATAACTATGTTTGCAAGCAAAGCACTGCGAAGCACTGTTTCTTCTGTGCCAGTGAGAATCTGCTTTCCTTTAAAGCAGGGATCAAGCTTTTCAAGGCTTTTCTTTCTAAGCCATAAAACTGAGCCATTAGACTTCTTGTCTCAAATCCCAGTACCAAAAAAAGCAAAGAGAGGGAACCTAAATTCAGACTTGACCTGGTTTTGAGCCTTCCTGTGTGCCTGTACTGAACTATTGATATCTGCAGTTTGACCACCCCAGGAAACTGCAGCGGGTCCTGTGGAAAGGCTGCTGTCATCTGTGGGAGTATTTGAGTCGGCGTCGTGTGTTCTGGACCGGGATGTTGCAGATTCAGGCTGCGCAATCTGTTTGGCAAAGCAGCCATCTCTGGCAGCCTACGCATCAACTACAGATGGTTTGAGTTTTGAAGTTTGAGACAATAACAGAAGATACGGCACTATTAAATATATTGATCTGAACAGATCCATCTCACGGATGACCTATAGAACAAAAGGAAGCTGTAAGGAAGGATATTGCAAAGCAACGTGGGAAGCTGTTGNCACAGTCAGAACACATTGCTCTGAGTACAAATTCATCAAGTTCAGGCTGACATTCCTTCGTGTCAGGTTTCCCCTTTGGTCTCCCTAAGACAGTGTTGCAGTGGAAAAACCTTTCTCTCCAAGGAGTTTTATCCCACTTAATTGCTCTTTAAAATGTGTTCTATTCCTTGCTAACAATATAGCACTGCTGTGCTATATTAATGAATTTGTAATTTAAAGAAGGGGGGCAGGGATGACATATGGTAAATACATGCTTTAGTTCTGGTAAGCACATGATTTTTAAGATAAACAAAGCTGTTTCCTTATCCTCAGCATGTACTTATTTTGTTTTGCTGATAATGAGAAAAAATTAACACTGTTAAACATGATTGAAAACAGCAGTATCCTCTGAAATGAATGTCTGTGTGAATGACATTGAAAGTCTCTTTGCTTCTTTGCATTTATTCTAAAGTAGAGTTAATTTATAACTGTAAGATGCATTTAAAAAATCATCCTAACTCCAAAAATTAGTTTCAAATCTCTCAATTTCATTTTCTTTTCAGTCTTGTAACGATGGTCTTCCTGCATCTGCTTCTCAAATGTGTATAGCTAAAAGCTATTTTTATTCAAAACTGGATGCTATCTAAAAGTTTCCAAATGATGGAAGAGTTTTTAAAAGTATTTTATAACATAGATGTCTTGCATTGAAGTTTATAACTACTACCAGCACTCAGGTTGGAGCAAATCATAGTTCCAAAATTTTGTTTTATAAGGAAACTTATGTAAACCTAAAAATTGAGGGAAGGCAGCAGTTATTTTGCTATTCCACATTTTAAACATGTTTATTAAAGTTAGTGGAAGACTTTTTGGAAGCCCAAGAGCACATCTGTCTGGGCAGTGTTTCATTTAGCAGTAACTGGTCCCCTGGCCCCTGAGACCAGATGCCCAAATACACATTGTGTAGCCTTTGCCTGTAGTTGCGCTGCACTGTGCGCCCCACCACACACATGCCCTTTGTGGAGGCACTGTTCTTTGGTGGATTGTCTTTTTTCATTTTTCCATTCAGCATCTCTGAAATACTCATCAGGGAGCTGAGAGTGCATGTTGCATGCATTGGGGTACTACCTGAAAGTGTGGGCTGAGTGCTTCAAAGCCACTTTCAGCTAGAGCTCGAGGACTGCGGAGGCAGGGTGAAGAAACCCAAACACAACTCTTTTTCTAACCTGCCTAGTAGGATTGGTCCATGACCTTTCCTATATCCTACACGCTCTGTCCAGTTACTCAAAACCATGCCATGGAGTGTGTCATCAGTGAAATGGTGTGGGTGACTGCAGGCTACTGCTTGAGCTTGTGCCCTGGCCCTGTTTTATTTACTGGTGCAGAGATACTGGAGTGTCGTTCCTGTTAAAGGAGGGCTGATGTACTCTAAGTGCCTCTTGGCTATAGTGGCTGGCTGTATTTGGCACTGTGCAGGCTGCAGCTGCACCAAAGGCTCATGTCTCGCTGGTCCTCTCAACCCATGCTCCAACCTGAGTGCTCTCCAGTGCCCCCTGGGCTGAGGGCTGAAGGCTGTCAGCACTATCCTCTAGCAAAAGTGCTTAGTGTGATCCACACACTACAGCTGTTCATTCAGTCTACTCCTGAAGGCTTCCTTTCTGGTGACTGCCTGTCTCTGAGGGGACAGCAAGCCAGGAGTCCCCAGAATACCATTCTGCACCTACAGGATAAATACACAGTTAGATTATTATGCATACATGGTAGGTGAGAAGTTAATCTAGGGTGTAAAAAGAAGAGCTGGCATGAGGAGGTACTATGATGGGTAACCCTTTCTGAGACTGAATTGAGATCTGTGGTCTGTCCAGAAAAAAAAGTTGGGCACCACCACCGTGCAGTACTCTTGCAGAGGTAACATCATCTCTAGCTCTTTACTGAAGCATTCCAGCAAAGAGTATCACTGACATCAGGGGGAGGGAGGTGGATGCCATCAAAAATAGGAACCTAGTTTATAAAGATCTCTAAGTCTGTTACCAGTTTAAAAGACAAGACCCGTTTTATTACAAAGCCCAGGTTCTGAAGCGGCTTCTTTCTACCAAATCTGAAAAATGTCTGTGTGCCCTGCAGCTGTGGGAGAAGAAAAAGAAGAGAGCATGCAATCTGGAGATCTTTTGTGATTATTTTTTTTTTCTCCTTTATCTTTTAAAATACAGATCCTTTCTTAGCTCTTTCCATGGGCTGAGCTGTAGGTGTAAAATTTTTTGGCCCCTTGTCATTAATGCTATTACATTCTCCCACAAGATGACCGTATTGTGAACAGAACAGAAAAAAACAGCGGGCTGTTTATGCTTCTTCATCATTCTTCTGATTAATGATGTCTAATTTCTTCCAACACCTCTCATATGAGGGTTCTAGCTCTGCTCTTTGAAACAGATGTACAACTATGACAGTAATTAGATCAACTCCTGTGACCGAACTTGGCCCGTTCTCCCCAGAGGGATTCTCCTGTTTTGCTTACATCAGTGCTTAGGAGCAAGAGCGAGCTGTGCAGAGCAAAACATGTTATTTAGCTGGAAAAGTGGATTCTGTTGCTGCATTGGTCTTCTAGAGAAGAGATGTACATGCTGAAACCTTTACTAATCAAGTTCCAGTCATTCAGAACAAACTAAGCTAGTTGTCAGTATTTCATGGATACTGCTTTGTGGATGAGTTGAGGCTGCAGTGCTTTCAGCATCGTTACCCCTTATCATGAAACATGTTTTCTTGTAAAATAACCGGAGTTTCTCCATAAATTTGAATGGTGTGACATAATTTCTCCACTGTTGCGAAAAGCTTTTCTTTGCCTCCATTTAGTAGTGTCAAAGTAGTGAAATGTTTGTAATACAATGATGCACTGTTGTCAAAGTAACATTCAAATAAGTAATGAGTCTTTGCAAGACAAGGTGGTGTCAACCCATTTTTCAAGGAGGAAAGCTGACAAAGAATGTAAAGGTTCTGCTGGAGATCTGTTAGCAGTCAGAGGAAGGTCCACGTTTGAGGAATTGTTTGTATTCCGTACTCTGTTTTCATAGCTGCTGTGTCTTTCTTTAAGTGTTCTGTGTAGGTCTAATGATACAGAAGCTTCATTCTGTCTCTCAGATCAGAATTGAAAGGGTAGTGTACAAGCGTCTTGCTGGAAAATGTGACTAGACTTGATTATTTGGCAGTGGTGCTACTGCTTAGAATAACTTAAGAAAACATACGGTTCTGCCTTAGGTAGTCAGCCTTCTCCCCAAAAAACGAATGCCCACTGTTTGAGGGGTTGTCTTTCCCAAGACAGACCATGTGCTTAATTATTGCCTTGCTGTTCAGAGCGGAGGCTGACTTTCTAAACGATGGGATTTGCTTTGGGTTCTCATTAAATGTTGTATGCCGTAGTGTGACACACGATATGCCCTGCAGTGTGTCATGTGCTGTGATGCTAATCAACATTCAATACCAAAGGAGGAGAGCAGCTGCTCTGCAGTCAGCATGTCTGAACAGTCCTGTGCCCAGCAGGGTATCGCTTAATTCACACTAATGGATAAAGAACTGGCCTCATAACACTTATGTAAATGAGGCTAATGATCAGGGAAAAAATGCAAACTAGTTATCATTTATTCATAGAGATAGGTATAATTAGAGGTAATATCTGGATCCAAAAACTTGCTCTCCAGCATTTATTTGTTGATAGTACAAAATATGAATGGCTTGTTCCGCTGTTTGTCTCTTGTGAAGTTATTAACTTCACACAGAAGTTGAAGTATGTATGCTCTTAAATTCTCATTGAGAGAGTTACAAGCCTTAATGGGGAAAAGCTACAAATAACTGCACCTCCTAAACTGACCTCAGTCATTTTCACTGTGTGGTAACAGATCTCTGTTGAAAATCCACTGCTGGAAGGATCAACGTATTCATTCAGTTTTTTTGACCTTTTTACATTAGCTCCACTGTCTTCTGTAGATCAGAGAAATCAAGAGGAGGTGGCCTGTCCCTTGCAGTTGTGGCAGCTGAGTAATAAGATCGTAATTAAGTATGAAGATCTTATTTTAGCATCTAGGCTGTACACTACTAGCCGCCCTCTTCCATTTCCCCCAAGAGTTCTTCCTCTTCCTCATTTGTGAAGTCTGTTGTCCCTCTTGCAGGTGTGTCATCCCAGTGGCACAGCTGACACCAATTGATCATTCACGTCTTGAAGAATCAATCAGTTATGGTGATGTAGTCTACTGATATGAAGCAGGAGTTGATCTAGCTGCAATTTTAACAAGTGATCATCTACTTGGGTACTTCAGACAGTTCCAAGTGCACACTTCTGATCCTACACTGTGGGCTGGTTTTGGCTAGGCAGATTTCTCTACCAGTAATCTTCCTGGTGTGATGTGCAGTGAACAAGTAAATTGAGCCTTAATCTCATTTACAAGAGGAAGCTGAGTAACGTGTGAGGCTCTGTGGTCCCCACACAGAGCCCGTCTGGGTTGGTATGGGCATTTATTTTCTGTAGTTTAATGTGGTGCAAACTAGCTACATAAAATTCTGTGAGAGCTGGTTTCACTCCCACTGAGCAGGCACCTCTCTAGACCTTTGCATGGTAACTAAGTCTTGCCAAAGTAATAGATATTATCTGATCAGCATGCCAAGAATTCATTGAGGAAGGACTTCCTAATCCAACTGCATAATGGCACCAAGTTGGTTGAGAAAGCAGTGGCAGCACTCAAAGCCAAGTCAGGATTCTCCATTCGGTAACTGAAGGCATCTTAATGATACTGTAGCTAATTTAACTAGTTTGCCTTTTTAAACCTTTTAGCCACTTTTTTTTTTTTTAATGTGGCCCTTAGTAACCTGTTAAGGTCCTCTTTCTATGATTAAAGCTTCCACCAGGCTGGAGGTGTGTGTGGAGGGGATATCTGCGGATGAAAGCCATTTGTCCAAACCTAAAAAGTGATTCTTGCCCAAATACCCACCCTGCTCTTTGTTGGAAGAAGTGTTTCTTGCTTTGAAACTTGCCTGGTGCAAGGTTCAGAGTACCTTCAGAAGACTGGAGTTCTTGTTATGATGTTGAAAGTAAAGTCCAGGACAGCTGTCAATAGATTGCATTTACAAAAACAATGTAATTATCACTGAGTTATCACTGACTCATTACTTCTGCATATCACGGAAGGAGAATTATGAAGGAGTACCACTGAAGAGAAAGTAGATGATGACTGAGGAGGGAGGGATGTGTGTGTAACACAAAAATCCAAAGATTACATCAAGCTGGAGAGTCATGTGTATATGGCTGTTGTGAAACACTTATTCTCATCTTTCCTCTGCTTGCTAATTGTCTCAGACTTAACCTTGTGTCAGCAATAATTCTTGTACACAAGAAAGCAAGTCAGGAAAACATGCAAGTTTAAAGGTACTAAATTGTTGAAAACTTAAAGGAACACTAAACATACATTAATATACTCAGGACTTCTATACGACTTTGTGTGTGATAACTGCCGTTCCTCAGACCTGTAAAAATGCCACGTCTTGACAAATCACCTGTCGGACATATCTGAAGTCATATCAAGCAGCTCTGATATTCACAGGTTTTACTTAGCAAAACCTGATTTGTTGAAATTTAGGGGTTTGTCTTGAGTTCACATCGCTATCTCAAATATTTGCTTTCAAAACCTGTTTAAAAGATGCTGAAGCATTATGTAGTGGAAAGGTTGCATGTTTTTCTGCTGTCTGATCCTGAAAATGATTGAACTTTTTCCTTAGAAACTGCAGAACTGAAGAAATTAATCTTGAACTATCTTTGTGAAAGTGGCCTGACACTTGAGCAGATTCCCTCAACCTCTGATGCTGGATCTCATAGCAGTGATGAAATCCTTCATTTCATAGTGGCTGAATGTAAATATATTCTTAAAAATGGGGGGGAGGTATTGTCTATTGTAGAAGCGTGTGTTGTCTGTGGGCATAGATTGCGTTAGCACTTGGTCCCTTCCATTAAATTCTGGTACCCTTTCAAAACTAGGCTATGCATCCGAAGGAGTCCATCCTCCTGAGCAAGCCGGTGAGAAAAGCTGGGACATGCTGGCAAGCCCAGGTGGGTGTAGCTTAAAGCTCAGAGACTGCCAGCTGAGCATCAGGTGTCAGGTATTGACAAGCAGTTGCTGTTTCAGCAGCTGACAGTACCATAAGGACTTAAGGATGAATGGATGCTTGTACAAAGGTCACTCATGTCAAGGGTACCAGTTGAGTGTTCTTAAAACAGTCTTCGTTTGTACTGTGTGTTTCATACATAAAGATTTTAATTACTGTGAATAATCTGAAGTCTGTTACTCTGAAAATATGCTTATATATTCTTAAGAGTCTGCAAACATTTCTATAAATACAGTTAAGGAAATACATATGTATTGGAGGCTCCGGACTTGTCTATAGTAATGTCATGCGGGTGATGAGACGAAGCTTGATATTTAGGGGACTGCCTAAACTATAACAGGGACTTAAACTGATTTTTACCCTGCTGTAGTTACAACTGAATATCTTGCCAATTGGTGTGGAAAGAGTAATGACTGCAAGCTAAGGAACATAATTAACTTGATTTCTGTTTGAATATTTGTTTAACTGAGATCTTTGCTATTATCCTACTGAAAAGCAGGCATAACTTTCATCTTGGACAGACACTGCCTGTCTGCTTGGCCTTGAACTTCAAGTGCAGTGGAGATGAAGAGAAGGAAAGGAGCACTTTTAGGTCTCCAACCACCTCATCCTAAGCATCTAGCTCTGTGGTGAAGGGAATACTTGGAGGAGAAATTTGGCTCTTTCAAATACTTTTGGATTGTGACTCTGCTAGGTCTGGGTATTTTACTGATCTAGCACTTCTTGACTAATCTTTATCCTCAGTTCATACCTGCATGTCCATAATCCCAAGGGCACTTGGCAGGCAACGGAAAGAAGTGCTGGTGAAGCCGTCTTCCCTGGCTGCCTATTGATGTGTTTTTGGTGTATTGGTGTAGTTATAATAGCTAGCTACTGACCAGGATGGGCTTTCCTCCCATCCCTTCCTGAACGCTGACAATTGCATTTAACTCATCCTGCAGTAAACCAGTTCTGGGAGCTAAACCAGCAGAGAAAAACTAATCATATTCGGAGGGGAAAAACAAAGAAAAGGTGCAAAGGGGGAAGAAAAAAAAAAAAAAGAAAGAAGGTAACCTCCCAAAATTGGCATTCCTCACTCTGTTAAGTGGGAAGCCTGTTCAAGTTTCCTAGAATACTTGCTGAATCATAACCCTCCTAGGAAAAGAGACAGCAAGCATAAACTCTGCGTGTTTACCCCACATCTTATTTGGTCATATACAGTTAGATTAATGTTAGTAAGGTGAAGATTGCACTGAGGGCAAAACCCCCTTCACATTGATTTTCACTTGGCCAGGCATGTCAATGGGGGCTGGTTTGGTGCGCATTTTGGCGTAATGGGTTACATTACAGCACTGCATTGGGAAACAAGACAGTGGGATTTTTTTTTTAGCAAGATGCCAGCTCATGGAGGTTTGTAACACTTTAAAGAAAGACATGGGGGTGAGGGGGAAACCTTCATAGTTTTCACGGAAGGAACTTCAGTTAGATGAAGGACTTTCTCTTCTTCCTCTCTTTTTTTCTTCTCCCCCCCCTTTTTTTTTTTCCAGGGTGGGGGAGAACAAGAAGGGGAAGGAGGAGATTTGAGTATTATTTCTGTTTTAAGGCAATGACAACTTAAAGCATGGAAACTCATTGTAAAACTATGCCTTAGTGTCTGGACTCAGGGTGTCATTTGGACACTGCCTCGCCCATGACAAGCCTTCTTAGGCATGAAAAACAGGAAACATTATAAAAATCAAGGAAGATACAGTAGCAGTAGTGGCAGAGGGCATGAACTGAACAGATATGGAAGCGCGAGAAACCTCTGTTGGGGTAGAAGCCTGCCCAGCTTTGAGACAAAGTTTTTTGTTTGCTGAGAAAGAAGTGAGAGGACTGTTCCCAGGCTTACCTGGCTGGGATAATTATTTAGCCATTGATCTTTCTATGCAAAAGACTGAAATACTTATCTTTTTTTTTTTGGTGATGCTGCATCAGTCTGGTAGTCTCTCTTTCCCTCTTGCAACTGCTGTACTAAAGAAAGCTAATAAAGGTGTAATACATCTTGTTAGCCACCTGACGTTTTTACATCCTTGTTGCATGACTGTCTGCCTTGAGGATGGCCTGCGAGACTGATTTGGTAAAATCAACTAATAGTTAATCTAACATTGTTCTCTCTCCTGTATTTGTAGTGTGCTGTGAGTATGGCTTATGGAAAATGGCGATGTAGCACTCTGCTGGTTACCTGTTTCAATAGCTGCTAGATTTACCTCCCCCTGCCAGTTTTAAGCAAGAGGAGGTTACCACAAACCTTTGCAATTCTCATCTTTGGCTTAAAACTGGGTTTTGTTTTCTCTGGATATAATGCTGCAGCAGTAATAGTAATCCTCCATATCAAACTTTGCCTTTACTTTAACTCAGTCACCTGTAATTTTTCCGAAGTTCAGGCTGTTGAAAAGCATCGCCAGCGACAAGGCAGGCAGGCTGAGTGTAACCACAGCATTACTCGTGCAAAAAAAACTGTACTCACCAAGGGTTTGAAATTTGTTTTTAAGTATTAGTTCAAATATTTGTACAAATATTAGTTTAAATATTTATTTATTTGTATGAATGCCCCACTCCTGGGGTGAGTCTCCCTTCTTGTGTGTGTATGTGTGTTGGTCATAGTGGAAGAGCCACACAGAGTTTGCACCATTTCCTATTTTAATCTAAATCAATTTCCAAACCAATTTAGATAAATTGTGAGGAGTTCTTCAGAGGCAAGGCCTGAGAACGGAGCTTGACACAGATAAGAGTGACATCATACATCATCCGCACAGGCTTTGGCACAATACTTGGCTGTAAAGTTCCTCAATAAGCAAACAGCGCATTAGCACCGGCTCTGCAACACCTCCCCCCTTGCATAATGGTGTTTGCGCTGGGGTGTTATTAAAAACCCAGGCAGCGATTCCACCCTGCGTCAGCCTCTGCTACCGGCAAAGCATTGCAGGCGCGTGTTGTTGCAACGCATTTCGTTGTGCCTTGTGCAGCCTGGGAAATGGGGCACTAATTAACCTGGGGTGTCGATGTGGGTAGGAGAGCCCCGCTCACACCCGTCAGCCGGTGGTTGCGGTGGTATTGTGGGCACCCAGGCGGTTACCCCTGCCCTGTGTGACTGTGGGCTGCGCGGAGCCAATTACGATAAAATCAAGATTACTGTCTTCAGAAAAGCCTGTGGGGTTAAGAGTTTCCAGATACGGCAATAGACCTGTTGGTTCAGGAGCAAGTCCTAGCCCGATCCAACAAGGAAGGGCATTTTAATGAAACTTTAATTCTTTGCTGCTGAAGCAAAGTGGGATCGTGGTTTTAAAAGGTGTGTTGGTCTTCAACTGAGAGAGCACTGAGAAAAGGAAATAAAATAAGCCACCTTGAGATGTGCATTCCCAACACGCAGCAGCTGGTGCCGGCCACTCCTCAGACCCACGGTAGCTAGTGCAGGTCTCCATAGCGGGCTATGTGGGTGCTGTTTCCCCTGCTGGACGCATGCTTGCTGGATGCCTCGGCAGCTCCCTGTGCCATTGTTTAGTGGGTGAAAATACAAATGAGCATTTCTTTTTTATTTATTTATTTGTCTGGTGCCACTTGATTGTCTCCCGATTTGTTATCTGATGTTAATATTTCTTTTCATTTATTTTCTAAAGTTGTTTGGGGCATTGTTGTCTTTTCCTTATATTTTTTACTTGTTGCATTTGTAGATGCACGCTTCCTTTTAATCCCCATATCTCCCCCTCTCTGCTGCATATCATCTCTTGTCTTTTACCTGCTTGTCTCCTACAGAGCTGGTTTTGTCTGACTTGTAAAAAGTTATTTAAATGTTATTCAAAAATTAGCAAATATTCAGACTCAGAGGCATGAGGATTCACGTGGTGCTGCCTCCCTACGCTTTCTTTGCAGTCTTGAAAAAGAAAACACAGGAAGACACCAGTCAGCGTCCCAGACAAGAGGCGCCATTACACCAGTAACAGCACTGTTCTGCCTCTTGTAGCTTGAACTCCCAGCAGGATGTGGTGATCCATTGTTGGTGCCAAACTCCCCCATTTGGGTGGGCAGGAGGAAGCGGTGTTGAACGGGAAGAGCACAAGGAGGTTTCAGTTACAGCTGTAGGTGCGGAGTGGCACAAAGAGGGCTGACCTTGCTCTGGAGGCCCATTACAGTCTTTCAAGGCTTCGGTTTTGCTTCAACGGCGTACAGTGTGTCTGGTGTCTTCTAGTGATCATATGTAGCGGTAAAATTGTGCAAGCTCTTCCCACCTGTGAAAGCATACTTCCACACTTACGTTCTTAACCTGCTAGAGAAGGCCTAGGGCCAGGTTTGATAAGACGTTCAAGTGTCTAGGGATGCAGGTGGATGTCCACAGGAGTTTCTGAACACACCAAGGTAAACATAGTTAAATTTCACTTGTATTTGAGGCTCATGTAAAGTGGTCTTGGAGGTCAGGCCATTTATGCACCAGCTGAGCAAGACCCTCCTGCCCTTGTGTTTGCGAGGCCCACGACTCCCAGTTTGTCCCAGAAGAGAGAGGGAGCAAAGCTGACAGCTGAGCCTGCAGCCCCGCAACAGTGTGGCCTCAGAGGAGTTGGTCCTGCTTTTCTCTTTGCAGGTCCAGCATTTTTTCACTGGGTTGGGTTTTCCCTGTAGATCAGCTTAGACCATGGCAGAACAGCTTCCCTCACTCTGGCCTCTTTGCTCCCTGGGGGCATGGACCTGGGGCCGGTGATGGTGGGAAGGACCTTGGTGCTGTAAACAGGTCCTAGAGCTCCCTTCGCTGTAACCTGCAGGCAGGACCATACTTGGTGGAGTCGCCATCCCTAAAATTCCTGAAGGGCATAACTGCCTGCGTCAGGCACAGGCTTTGATTTGTGCGTAACCCTTTGGGAAGCAGTTGTCATTCCTGCTCTGTGGACTCCTCCTGTGCTGTCAGAAACATGCAAAACCTTTCTTGGTTTGTTTTGTTTCAAAACACGAAACCTGGTTTATTTTGAATAGTTTTCTCATTGACTTCTCTGAAAGAATTCTCACAATTTCTTTTTTTTGGTCATTTTAGCTTCTATTCACCTTACTGCATACTTTCACCTTTCATAGCTGACTCACAACTTTTTATTTTAAATGAATGGATGAAGTGATGCTTAATTAAAACTCATGGAGTGGAGGTGGTGATCATTAAAGGGTGATGATGTAGAAGGTGACCTCTTCTGTTTATCCACAGAACTAATCAGGCTTGAGAGGTGGGTGTTCTGCCACTGTCCTACCTGGAGAAGCCGCCTCTGAAGCGCAAGAGGTTAATTCATTCTCTGCTCCTTGGTCTCTCTTCTGTAACTGCCAACAAAGGTAGCAATTACAGTGTTATCTCAGGGGATGTTCCCTGATGTGGATAATTGAGGAACTGGGAAACCACACTGATACGCTTAGCGAATTTGGTACAGGCCAGAGAACACCCCTGGCATGGTCAGTAGTAAAAGTAAGTTGTTACCTAGACTAAATTTGTGCTAATACCTTAGGGCAAAAGGTTCCATATCTATTACAAGTCTCTTGAACCATCTGGTTGTGTGAAGGATCAGCTCTACCCAGCCGCAGTCAAGAATGTGGAACATGCCTTAAAGGGCAAGTCGGTTTGTGCCTGTCTTTTTTTTTTTAGCTTTTCTTTGGCGGGTCGCAACTTCTGTAGCATAGTTTATGCTTCAGGTAACAAGTATGTGTGCTGTTCGTATTTGCTGTGTAAAAATAATTAAAAAAAAAAGAAATCTTAGCAACACATTTGTTCTTGTGGAAGCAGCCTGAATCAAAAGAGATAGTTAAGGAATGACTTTCACAATTTGCGAATGCATAGGGGGAGTTATGATAGCTGGTTCTTTAGCCTAACTAACGTTCAAGGATACCATACGATCCAGGATCCAGCGTTTGAGCACTGAAACAAAGCAATCTGAGATTTTTATTTAAAAAAAAAAAAAGTTGTTTAAAATATTTGACTACTTGAAACAATTTAACAAGGGCTGTAGGGGATTTAATAGGAGTTGTAGTTGGTTTTTCATTGCTGGTACTTTTAAATCAAAATCAAATGTTTTGCTAATGCAGACAGTAATTTTAGGAAAATCTTACGACCACATGAGTTCAAGCTAGAAGATCGCAATGGTTGTTTTTGGCCTGATAATCTTTAAGTGCATTGCCCAGAACAATATAGTAGTTTCTGTGCTTGAGCCAGAAAAGTCCAGGAAAAAAGAGCAGCGCAGCCAACTATCTCTGTATGCCCTCAAACACTTCGGTGTCAGAGAAGGCGTTAGCAAGATCGGGGACAGTTTGACTGCCCAGTAAAGTAAGTGAATGTCTCTTCTCTGTCTTTGGTAGGCTCTAGGTCAGGAAACTTTGCAAACTTACCTGCAGCCATTGAGCTGGTTTTGTTGCAAAGTCCCCACATGAGATTCTCCTTTTCTGCAATGTGCTGTTTGGACATGGTGAGCCTTCGCTGCGGGGAACTATTAAAGAAAAGGTCAGGCACCCCTGGAAAAGGAGTAGACAATATATGCAAATTGTTGGTATTTAATTCAGTCGTGGAGTGGGGAAGAATAAACATTATTCCTGACATTTCCATTTTTGATTAATGATGAATGGAGTTGGCAGATGTTCAGCTGGCCACCAGATGGGGTCTGCTCAGTCCAACAAACAGAATAGAAACAGTCTGGGTCTTGTAAAGCCAGGACTGACAAAAGCTCCGACAAAATCTCTAGTTCATCCAAGTGATACGCTAACTTTGACCTCAAAACAACTTAGCAGTTTAAGAATGGAGGTAGTACAACCAGCGAAACTGCTTATGGAAGTGAAATGGGGTGTGGAATGATTGGAGCTGGTTAATTTGCTGGAGTTTCAGCAGTTTTTTTCCACCGCAGGAGCCACAGACAGCGGCTTTAATTTCACGGGGCTGGATCCGTGCGGGACCTCGTTCTTTCACCGACGGTGACAAGTGTCATTCAAAGGTCTCTGGGCCCATCTCATGGCACAGCCGCTTTGCGGTGGGGACGGGCTGTAGCCGACGGGCTATTTCTAACGCCGTTAACCCAGGATAGGCTTTGAGACCTGAGATCGGATAGCCCGGTATTGGTCCTGATCCGTCGGCCTGCCTTTCTGTCGGGCTGCATCTGGCCATGGTTAAGCAGCGCAGGGCTGGCGGCTCCTCCCGGCCCGCCGGGAAACTCGCCCGTGCACGGCTAAGCGCCGGGAGGGGGACCGGGATGGGGACGGGGACGGGGATGGGGATGCTTCTCTGAGCGCCTCTGCCCGTGGCAGCCGCCGCGCCTTTACCCGTCAGGGCCGGCTCCCCTTAGCACCCCGCGGGCAAAGCCATTCAAATTTAGAAGAATGAATTTATATTCATGCAAATTCGGTTCCTGGGGGAAGCGATAAGTGTCTGCGAAGTGTCCCGTCGCCGTCCCGCACGCCGGGCCCGGGCAGATAA
>VZSZ01008626.1:324145-341171 GCA_013398815.1 Ibidorhyncha struthersii | reverse complement strand
GGGTCTGTTGGTCTTTACAGCCCCGGGGGCAGCGGGGAAAAGGGCTCGGTATGAAACGGCGAAGGGGCGCAGGGTCGGGTCTGTAGCGGGCATCGCCTCTCCTGCATCTCCTCTCCCGGCTCCGCCAGCTGCCTTGCCGCTCTTTCGGTGCTGCGAAGGGGTAATTTGCGGTTCCTCGTATCCGCTCTCCCCCGCGGCCCGTCCGCCGGAGAGGCTGGGTGGGTGCCGGGAGGGGGGAGGGGGACACGAGGCACCCGGCGGGGCTGGGAGCGCCTCTGACCCACCGTAACGTCCTGCAAACTTGGGCAGGACGGGGCAAACCCCACCTGTCCTTCAGAGAGCTCTGTCTGCTGAAGAAGGCACCGGCTCCGGCTGCTCTGAGATGAGCGTGTATGGCTACGCGCGTCTGTCAGAATAAACCGGGCTATGCGCGGAATTTTGTTTTTACAGCTCCAGTCTTGTGACTTATTGAACACTTTCTTGAAGTGTTTTCTCTGGAAACTTGTCTCAAATGAGGGCTGTGAGCCCTAACAAAGAAGGGTGTTGTTCGGGAGCCAACAGGTGACGGGGTGAAACCTGAGTATATGTGTACATTGGAGTAAAGTCTGGCTGCTGTTTAAAATAGAACTTAAAAAAAAAAATCAATGGGAGACTGTAAAAGGCAAGATTTCTTTCTTTCTAAATCTGTACAGCCTCTTAAGGAGAGAGGGGGGAGCATCCGTGAGAATACCGCTTCCTCGGCTAGGGGTTTGGTTCTTGCCTAACTGCAGCGTGCGCTTGTATTGCCATCAGCGTTACGCGGCGCCAAGCATAACACATCCAAATCAGATGCGCTGGCGTGGGGCGAAGCTTTGTCACGGTGCTTCCTCCTTTTGTTAATGCAGGTAGCCTGTCCTTGCAGTAGGGCTCGTCAAAAGAAAATACCGTGAGAAGGATCGCCCGACTTCCAGTTGGAAAAGTGATCTTTGCGCTAGGATGCTAGAGGAGGAAAGCAGTTAGCTCTTCTGTCGGTCCTCGTACGCCGGCTAACAAAAGGCAAAAAAGTGCTTGTTTTGCTTGTAGGGTCCATCTGAAAGTCTGTTGGATGAACAAGTATACAGGCTGCGTTCCTTCCCCCGCTGCTTTGGATAATTCAGTTACTCAATGGACCCAAGAGCTGAAGAAGTCGCTGTGTCCTGGTGCTGATACAAATTCTGCTCCTCAACTCTGGATCCAGATTTCCCAGTACAGAGCTATCAAGCTGTCTGTAAATACGTTACTTGTACTGTAGGGAGGGAATGGGACTTTCTGATCGTTTGCGTAATACATAATAGTTATTTTATGGTGGTTTATTGCTGCTGTATTACACCCTTCCTCTTCTAATGTAGTTATCATGCACCGGGGATTAAATAAGCAGGTGAATGGGCTGGCCATGCTAATCTTAACTCGTTGAGCCTTCATTGTGAATGGATGCATGTGATATGCATCTTGTATCCCCTATAGCCTTGTTAACAAGCCTTCTAACAAAAAAGTTGTTAAACAATTTGCCCTGCAGGACAGAGTAAAACAGCAGGGGATGGGCAAGGAGATGTTTGTCTAACTGTGCTCACAAATCATGACCTCTTCTATCTGGTCAGGGGTGAACATAATCAGTGAGCTGGAAATCCTACCACGGGGATAACCTTCATATGGGGTTCAGCAATGGCTTTGCTCTAAGTTTGATACCCTAACATTTTACGTACCCGTGGGTTTGTAATTAGGAGTGTAGTTTGTCTTCGCTTCTAAGAACTTTGTCATAATAATATAGTCATTTTAATACATCATTAGAAAAAAGGTATGAATTGCTTTTCTTTTTAAATCAAATTTAGCTGTTTAATTCAATTATGTCATTCATAGTTGTCAAGCTGCCAGTGAAATACCTCCTTGTAGGCTATGAAGCTTTTTTGAGAGGTAGTATTTGAACAGAGTTGAAATCTCAAAATGTTCCACAAACTTTAAGAAAGCAAAACATCCTTGCTGTGTTTTGTAGATGTCATGGCAGGAGTAGAAAGACCACCTTTCTACTCATCCCTCAGAAAGCATTTATTTTTTCAGCTGTTGTTTATATTCGTTTGAATCCTCCTTAGGATGTAATCATTTTAAACAGATCACTTTGAAGGATGAGTGCGGTTGGGGGTTGGGGAGGAAGAACCCTGTAGTTTTAAAATGCAAACCAAATTACGCTTGAGCAGGAGAGGAAGGAGAACTCCTAAACAAGCAATTGCTAAAATAGTTCTGCAGATTGCCTGCTGTTAAGCTGGACTGGTTTAGAAACCTCACTATCAGCAACACCACAATATTTGTGACATGGCCGTATTGATATATGGTGTACTCTCAGTCATTTTATAGCTGGTTTAGCATTAGCTCTATGGTAGTGTTTTTCTTTTAAAGTGAATGCTGTCCTTTGAGTAATCTCGGTTCACTGAGATTTATGAACCTCACTTTAAACGTTTCCAATCGCCTTATCTGGGGAGGAGCACCCTGACTGTAAAGCTGCATTTTACAGTTGGAGGTGGGCTGTATTTTAGCTTTATTCTCTACCAGCCATGCTTTCAACCTGCCCTGTATCACCAGGAAATGGGGCCCGTGGGTCTGTGGGTTTCCCTTGTTGGAGTTGGAGCGCGTGCTGTCTGGAGTGGATGGGTCAGAGGTGGTCCAGGCAGGATCAGTCTGCGTGGAAAAGCAGCGTGGTCTCTCTTGTACCAATGCCTTGTCTTCATTTGGAATTAGGCAATGCTCCTGTGCTTATGTACCTTTGCTATAGTTGAAATCCTAGCATTAGCCAGCGCTGCTTTTTTTTGCCATGTAGAAGTAGCACGTAGCCTTAGTGATCAAAAATCCTCAGAAAAGTTAACAAGTCTGCATACCTTCAGATGTTGTTTTGTTTCCTTGTCTTTCAAGGGAAAAAAGTAAGTCAGAGAAGTTATTCTTTGATGTTAAGGAGAGAGGTTTTTGAACAATCAATATGAAGCAATTACTCAATTATCTGTGTGCTTGTGAGCACTGGGTGTCGTGTGAGTGGGCCGGGGCACACCCCGCTCCAGTGCCCAGGGACTGGCAGAGCTGAACTGGTCTCTTTGCCTAAATTACATTTCAGATCTGCTTCCTGTGGTGCGGTGGAGATCTAATGAAATGTTGGCAAAGGTGTTTCATCTAGTGATCTCTTTTATTCCTGGGTTACTGGGCAGGAGGTCGGTTCTTGAAAAGTGACAGGCTGATCAACACAAGTTCTTGTGTTGCAGTGCCTTAAGAATTGGAAACACCAGCTTAGGCGTCAGCGAGTGGCACGTTATTGTAAACCAGATATCTACCTCTCTCTGAAGGGAAACTGTTAAACAGTTCATCGGAAAGGACTTGGGCTTCTCAATTACACTCATAGTGGTTTTATACTTAAGAATAATTTGGGTATAGATGGTGCGGGACACAAGCTGCCAACCTGAGCATCCCCATCCATCTGCAACAGCGAGCGCTGTTGCCTTTTTTGCTAGCAGTGATTTCTTAACTGCATCATCTCCACCCCTACCCCCCTGCCCCTCAGTTTTATACAAACAATAACAAAAACCATGGTTGACTTCACTTCCACTAGAACGTGGAGAGCCTAAACGGTTTTGTGTCACTTGTCTTATTGTCTGTTTCTGAAGGAAATTAATTCAGGGAATTTAGTATGTACCAGGATGTGTGCCTTTATATTTTAAGTCTACAGGATTGAGCTTTTAGGACTGAGTTTGGTTTTATTTGCCTTTCTTGACAGAGGTTGCCATATGGTGATGCTAAGCTCGGAAGCTGTTTTGCTAACCTTCAGTTGTTCAGCTAGAGTGAGATTTCAGAAATTTGCCTGACAGCTGACAAGCTTTGTGGAAATAGCCAGTTCTCAAAGGGGAAGTTGGCAGGTTTGCTTGCCCCATCAAATATTAAATTAATCTTTTATTACAGTGCGGTCACGCAGTGTAATGGAAGTGTGTTAGCATCTTAGCAGTGCACCAAAAATAGTGCATATGTTTTCAAACCAGAAGTTTTTGGAGTAAAGTTAACAAACGAGTTAAATATTTCGAGTACTAGCCCAGTGGAAGAGTTAAGTAATCCCATCTGGTTTTATTGGTTGTGAGAATGTAAAGACCTATTGAGAATGGGGGTAGATAGACTGTGTAATACCAAATATCGTCATTTCTCCAAGCTTGTAGCTTTGGATGCATGTGGCCACCTTTTATGGAGCAGGTTTGGGTTTATGTACTGAATCAACAGAGCCTGGCACTAACCAGTGCCTCATGCCTGAAGAGGGATAAACTCCTGTTGAGTAACTAGCAGAATATTTGGGTATGTGGTCTTAAATCTTTCTTCCACCTGTGATCGAGCAGCAATTTATTTTCTGTAATATGGTGGTAACAAGACCAAAAATGTAATGTGGGACACACCAGAAGTTTTTAGATTGCTCTCCCTTTTAGACCCGCCAGCAAGGTTATGTGTCAAGGAGATGAAAAATTTCTACAGCTTAGATCTAGCACTGAGAAAATTGCCTCTATGTTTAAATGAGTAGGTGAAAGAATTGCCTAAAACGGGGAAGGCACAGCTCATGTGTAATGTTGTACTGTAAAAGCAAGCTTCTTTCCAACTCCAGTGGTCAGGGTGTCTGTCGTGGTAGGATACATCTCTGCTTTCAGTTACCTGTATTTTACTGAAATGCCTGGTCTGAATTTCCTAAGAACTTCTGCTAGAATTAATGTAAGAAATTTGCCTTAATAAGCTTTTTACTGCAGAATGTTATGGATGTTGGTGAGAGCCTTCTTTGCCAGTTGTGACTCAAAATGATCCCACTGATACTAAGCTTTGCAGGTTTCGTGAATCAACAGAAGCATCTCCCTGTAGGGTTTTAAATTAACAGAACAATCATGATGTATTTTACAGAGCCTAATCTGGCATAATTGGATTTCAGATATTTAGCTGGACCAACGCCCTTCCGGCTCTGATACAGCTAAAACAAAGTTCTCGGAGGAATCCAGCAGACGCTCACTGTTCTGTGCCTACCTTGTGAAAAACAGGATGCTACTTGCACAACTGTCTTTCCCCAACAACTTCTTTAGTTTTTGACAAGTGGTTGTCATGTCTTTTGTGTTACTGGATTGGTGGTAGTACTGACTTCAGGAAGAGCTCGTGTCATTCCTTTTGTTAATATCTGCTCAATGAATCTTTCCTAGATATACCTTACGTATAACCTGTGATGTGAAACAAGCAGAAGTGTAAAAGATGACAAGCGTTAATACTGAAATACATTGTGGTTGCCAAACATGGTAGTGTGCGTCTAGTTTTCTTTTTCTTGAGTAGTTTTATTTTTATAACTCTTTTAAGCACTTCTGAATTGCTTGTAGCAAGTTGTAATGATCCTTCAGTCATTTATTGTTCTGGGCAACACAAGGAATACTAAACTGTTGTAAGATCATTTACACTGATAATTAGTTGTTGCATGTTCAAATTTATTAAAGCTTCGTTAATATCTTCCTCCAGTTCAATTGCTTGATGAGCTACAGCTGAAATATTTAACGCTTCACACTTACGCCATTGAAGATGGAGCCCAAAGCCAACAATCTCGTTTTCGGGTGTCAGCGAAGCTCAACATCTGATGATGACTCTGGCTGTGCCTTGGAAGAATATGCCTGGGTCCCCCCAGGCCTCAGACCAGAGCAGGTACCAACTGTGCTTCTGCATTTTTCAAATAAGCCTTGTAAGGACTGTCTTAGGGAGTGATATGCTGCCTCTGCAAGTCCAACTAAATGCTTATAATGTATAAAATTTAAATTCGTCTAGAGCTCTTCCCTTCTCATTTTGTTTCCTATTCCAATGAGGCTGTGTTTAGGGAGCTTACAGTCCTCAACACCAGGGAGTCTTTATGTCCGGAAAAAAAGTTCCTAGTCAGGATTTTTCAATAAATATGTGCTGCAGAGGTATGTATTGTCAAGTCTAAAAGCAGTGTAGAAATTTGCTTCCTCTTTGAAGTAAATTATTAGGTTAAATTAAAGCTCGTGGCATACCTTGTGGCATTGTGCTACTTGGCCAGTACTTCACTGCACTTGTACAACTCTTTAAATAATTAGGCATTTGACATCTAGAACATGTATGTTACTACAGTGCATATAAACAAAAATGTTCTGTCACCGTGACAGGTAGTAATGTATTTACGCTTGTTTAAATAGTTTAAATGCCTGCCATTTGTTTGTGCCAGGATTTCTCTTGTACGGTTTCTCTGCAGCTGACACTTGTGGGATGGTTGGGCTGGTCCTTGCCCTCTCCCCTTTCCTCTTTATCTTTTATAACATGACCATAATGGTGAAATTATTGATGAGCAAGTTGCTACAGGAGATCAAAATGAACGTCTCGTGGTATTCATTTACTTGATGTTATTGCAACTGTGCTGAAGCTGTGTACTCGGTAATATCCAGAACTCGGACTTCAGTGTTAAATAGACAGAGTGGCTTTGTACATCTGCTAATGGAGGCAGAGCAACCCTCCTTCAGCTGGCCAACTAATACAGTCTGTAGTTATAAAGGTGCAGAAGATGTCTCCTTTTTGCTATGCAGAGATTTTCTTAATCATGAATAAAGTAAAAAGTCAGCAGGAATGGCAAATAATGGGCTATTTTTAGGGAAACTCTTTTTTATCGCTTACTTAAGCATAAATAAGAATCCTGATGAATCAGACCTTAAGTCAAACAGCTAACATTCTGCCAGAACAATTAAATTCCCTAAAATATCCTCATAATCCAGCTAACTCAAACTCACTAAGGATTTTTTTTCCCAAGGAGAATTACGTATTTTGACAACAGTGCAATAAACTTGAGAAAAGGGCATAAAGTATCTTTAAAGCCTCACTTCTTACTGCATGTTGTTATCTTTTCATGCAGCTTCTTGAAATACAGTTAGTAGGAAGTGGGCTTACAGTGGACTTCTGATGTTTAAATTTTAGTTAAACGAAGACCAAGTCATGTTTCATACAACCTTTCCCATATAGTTTTGATTGCTTCCTGAGTCAAGTGACTGATTACTGCTTCTTTTTCATCTGTCTTGCACAGTAATAAGCTGTTGACCTGAGCATTATTTAAATCTGGATGGCAAGTAATATTTTTGCCAATAGTCAGCTCTTATTTACAGCCCCAGGCCTCGTGACAAGCTGGAAACTGCATAGGAAAAACAATAAATCTGTAGCTGTTCCACAAAAATATTTTTTTGCCATTGGGCTTTGTCATAGTGTTCATTACAGCTTTCCTGTCGTAATTTTCTTCTGAAAAAAAAAAAAAAGAAGAGTGAAGATTGATAGGTGTGTACACCTAATATTGATTTCTGTATCAAAAACATGCAGCCTGTGAAAATTTCGTAGCTAATTTGCATCTGATTGAAATGTGGCTGGATCCAGCCTTCTCCCAAGGGAGGGATGTTTCCACCTTCTTACCAAAGCCCACATGGAAGCAATGAAAGCTGATGCTTTGGGTGAACCTGATCAGCAGGAGACTACAAAACAGCTTTTGTCTCAACAATGTGTAAAATGCAGAGAGCAAATTAAATTTTTGTTTATATAGTGGCTGTTTTCTGGAAAGCTTCATGCCTTGTGTGGTAAATTGCAGAAGGAAACTTGGAATTTCCACGGGGCTGTTGACCAGCCCTGAAGGGGGTGGGCATAATGAGAGCATTAAATGTGCATAATTTATGATACCCCCCTAATTGTCACTGCAAATTGCATTCCAGAAAAGCAATTCAGCAGCTGGGTGCTAGTTTTATCAGAGACAATTCAGGTTTGCTGAGCTGGTTCATCTGGGTCTCGTATTTTCAGCACAAACCCTGTCACCGGTCTAATGTAGCGTAACCTTCTTCCTTCGTAAATGAGAGCTGAGGTAAAACAGTAGCTGAAGGGGGCTTGCAGTGCTCGGGTGACATGTGTCCCTCGGTCTGAACTCTGCATTCCTCCTGGTCAGGTCCAGCTGTATTTCGCCTGCTTGCCAGAGGAGAAGGTCCCTTACGTTAACAGCCCTGGAGAGAAACACCGAATTAAACAGCTTCTCTATCAGCTGCCACCCCACGATAATGAGGTAAATACAGAATTTAGGATGCGCTGTCGGGCCTTAGGTCTCCCTGGCGGCTTTTACGTGGAGAATTACCTACCTGTGTATTTATGACGAGGCTAAACCGTGGCCTGCGGTGGCATCTGACCTGTAAAGCAGCACGGTGTGTACACTGAGACCATTGTTTAGCTGTCCGGTTGGCTTGTGTGCAGATAAGAGCTGTCTGGAAGGACACTGCCTTTGCTTGTTAGGGAGGCTGGTGTCACTGCAATAAACTTAACACAAGTTGGTTTTATAGTGTTTGCAGCCACCCACCAATTACCAGGAACTTACAAATTCCTGGAATTGCATTCTAGCACACAAAAAGGATGCTTTGTGATAGTAAAAGGTTTGCATCTCAGATATGCAGTGTAATTTGGAGTAGAAGTGGAAATAACAAACAAGCCCTTTGTAAGGAAAGGGGGCGGGGGTGTCAGAACTTAAGATCTTGTGTATACTGCGATACTTGGTTGTGGGCACTTAACCATAAATCTAAACGACAATGTTATGGCTGATCTAGGTTCATTCCATTATTTTAGGATAGCAGCAGGCTTTGGTTTGGCTCTTTAAAGTCTTATTTCTTGCCTAGACAATTTTTTGTTTTAGTATAGTGGGTTTTTTCCCTGTAATGCAAAATCTCTCTCCATACTACTTTTGCATTGTGCCATATTAGCTAAATATTGAGATGGTAGAGAAGACAAGCCCCAAAGGGTTAATGATGATTGCCAGCATGCCTGATGAATTTCTTGCATATATGCTCTTACTTACGAACCTGTTACTTTAAAAGCTCAGTATCTAAAATAAGTTCTCCTGTGTTTCCACTGGAAGGTGAGATACTGCCAGTCTTTAAGTGAAGAAGAAAAGAAGGAGCTGCAGATGTTCAGTTCTCAGCGCAAAAAGGAGGCACTCGGCCGAGGCACTATTAAACTACTCTCAAGAGCAGTGATGCATGCGGTTTGTGAACAGGTAATACTACTGGTGCCACAAGCCAACTAGAGGGCTGAATAATATAAAACTACAGTATCTCAATATTATCTCTGTGTCTGAACCCAAAAAAAAAAAAAAGAGTATTTTTGAAACTGCATGTAAATAGAAAGAAGATAGTGCTTGCTTAAGCAAAATACAGTCTTTGGTACTGGGAATGAACTGAATCTTTGTATTTCCTACTAAAAAAAAAGTTGCTGACTCATACTAAAGTAATGACAAATGAAAAACAGGCATATGCTTAAAAATGTTATTATGTATAAAGTAAACTTCTCTTCACAAAAGGTTTGTTGATGCAGAGAGTTTGTCCAGACCAAGATCGAGAATGTTTTTTTCCCCTTTTGTCAGAATTTTGGAATAAAACATGGATATTGGGTTTGTTGTTTTAACTTAGCTTAAATGCCTGAAGCTAGTAGTTTGGGATGGGAAGTGTTTTGACTTTCTGGTTTTGTTCCTAGTGTGGTACAAAAGTAAATGGCGGTGAAGTTGCAGTTTTTGCCTCAAGAGCTGGGCCTGGGGTGTGCTGGCATCCCTCATGTTTTGTGTGCTTCACGTGTAACGAGCTGCTCGTTGACCTTATCTACTTCTACCAAGACGGAAAAATTCACTGTGGCAGACACCACGCTGAACTTCTCAAACCTCGATGTTCAGCGTGCGATGAGGTAAATAATTCACATTTTACAGCCAGTCTACACGCCTGTTGTTCAGTTAACGAATTGGATCGCTTGGGCAATTACTAACTTCAGATGCATTTGTTTCAGAAGTCAGGACTGTGCTGCATAGATGTGTTTGAAGGCTGAGGGGTGTTTCATTTCTTGCCAAACTGATGCTGCAGTTGCTATGGGACACTGTTGTTTCTATCTTTGTATTCAAAAGGCAGCTAAATAAAAATAAATTTAGTATGTGAACTGCACAATTAGGATATTTTGCATACTCTAACTCCCAAGGTGAAGTTTTGGCCACTTCACTAAAAGTTTACTTTTTATCTCTGAAAAGATCATTTTTGCTGATGAGTGTACAGAAGCTGAGGGTCGCCACTGGCACATGAAGCACTTCTGTTGCCTCGAGTGTGAAACAATCCTGGGTGGACAGAGATACATCATGAAGGATGGGCGACCATTCTGCTGTAACTGTTTTGAATCTCTGTATGCGGAATACTGCGAGACCTGTGGGGAACACATTGGTAAGTATGTCCTTTTTAAGCATTAAACTTACAAATTACGGGAAAGCCAATTAATGAAATTTCACATTCCAGAAGTATGGATTCTGCAAGGAATTTTTTAGAGAAACCCCAAACCTTGCATTTTCTCCCCTTCCAGGTGTTGACCACGCTCAGATGACCTATGATGGGCAGCACTGGCATGCCACAGAGACTTGCTTTTCTTGTGCTCAGTGCAAGACCTCTTTGCTTGGCTGCCCTTTCCTTCCAAAGCAAGGGCAGATTTACTGTTCAAAAACCTGCAGCTTGGGAGAGGATGTTCATGCCTCCGACTCTTCTGATTCTGCATTTCAGTCTGCTCGATCCAGAGATTCCAGGAGGAGTGTCCGCATGGGAAAAAGTAGTCGGTCAGCTGACCAGTGCCGCCAGTCTCTCCTCCTGTCCCCAGCCCTCAATTACAAATTTCCCGGCCTTTCAGGCAATGCCGATGATACTCTTTCTCGTAAGCTGGATGATTTAAGCCTTTCAAGGGAAGAGGCTAGCTTTGTTAATGAAGACTTCTGGAAAGGAAGAGTAGAGCAAGAAATGCCTGAAGACCCTGAAGAATGGGCTGAACACGAAGACTACATGACTCAACTTCTTCTGAAGTTTGGTGATAAAAGCCTCTTCCAGCAGCCCACTGAAGTAGACATTAGATCAAGCGAACACTGGATTTCTGATAGCATGGTCAAGAGCAAGTTGGACTTGAAAAAAAATAATCCAAGCCTAGCAAGTAAGAAGTATCAATCAGACATGTACTGGGCCCAGTCGCAAGATGGCTTAGGTGACTCTGCCTACGGCAGCCACCCAGGCCCTGCCAGCAGCAGGAAAATCCAGGAGCTAGACATGGAACATGGGGCGTCAGGATACAAACATGACCAAACAGCATGGTATGGAGGTTCACTTGAATGTTTGTCTGACCTGAAACAGCAAGAACACAGTGTTCGAGACTCAATGGATTCTTTGGCTTTGTCTAACATAACAGGTAACGGGGGAAAAAATGACTGGGTTTGATGGAGAGGTCAACCAAAGTGTGCATGTTGGAGTATTTTGAACTTTTCGTATCTGATTTCTAGAAAGCTTAAGTAGCAAAAGGTGCATGTAAAGCAGGAAATAGCTTTATCAAGCACATATTCTTCCACAAGATACATTTCTGCTACTTAAATTCTATTTAAATTCTTCTACTTTCCTTTTGAATTCTCTTTCCTTTGCTCATAACAAAAAATCCATAATGTTAAACAGAGTAAGAACAGTCTTGAACTACGCATTTGTTATATACAAACCACTGCTTTAAGCAAATGAAGATTTATTTTTTTCCATACCTTAAGTACAAGAAGTTGCATTATATACTAGGATAATATTAAAGATAATCTGCAAAACACTTTAGGTAATTTCCTGATTTGCTTGTAAAAATATGTAAAAAATCTGAAAGGATGGTAACCTTCGTAGCCTTAGGAAGTGAGGTTTATGAGATTATCTTTCTCCATTGACTAAAGAGAAACTGATAATCCTCGTCAAATGTGGTTGAAATCAGCCAAAGGGATAAAAGTCAGATATGCAAGTGTGTGTGTGTGTGTTAACCTTTCCTATTTCCCTACAAAAAACCCAAACTTGAGAGTTAGGTATGAGACCCGTTGCAAACGTTGTCCTATCCTCTTCTCCATTCCTTTCCTTCTGTAACCTGAATTATTGTAGCTACTTGTGTAGCTCACGCCCATCCACATGCTGCACTGCCCAAGCAGTAACGAAGGAACTGATGAGGGGAGCTTGGTTCAGGGTGGCGTGGGAGGAAGAGGAACCAGAGGCGTTGCACCTGGGAAGGCCACAGGGCAGATGACGCTCTTGTTGTGGGAATGGAGGGTCATTGGACACAACCCTGGAGTAAACCAGGCTAGCTTACTGCTGATGATTTTTGGAGAGTAAGGATCCTTCTTTGCGAGGCAGTAAGACCGGCTTTCCTGTATTAGCAGCTGGAATATTGAATTTAGCAGTACCAGAAACATGAAATATTTTAGCCTTAAAAATGGCAAGCACAGGCTGTAGAATAATCTTAAGTAATTGTTTTTTCTTAGAGGCTTAGCTGTATGTGTGTTAGAGCTATTGAGAAATTTTAAACTCATTGAACTTCTTCCGCTCTTGATGTCCAAATGTAGCTAATTCTTTGGCAATCAGAGCTAATACTTAAATATTTTAAGTCAAAACAAAACTTACTCTTCTATGAAGCTACTCCTTTTGGTAGTAGTTCCAAAACACACTAATAAGGTCTGTTTTACTGGAAAGAAATGTTTAATATTTTTTTGTAATACTTATTTCTTTGACAGTCCTCTCATTTTCTCTTCCTCCTTTCTCCATTCCCACCACAGGGGCTTCAATGGATGGAGAAGGCAAGCCACGGCCATCTCTCTACTCTTTGCAAACTTTTCAAGAACTGGAGGTAGAGGACTGTGAGAAAATGAGCAACATGGGAACTCTGAATTCTTCAATGCTGCACCGGAGCACCGAGTCCTTGAAGAGTCTGAGCTCAGAGTTGTGTCAGGAAAAGGTCTTGCCGGAGGAAAAGCCAGTGCATATGCCTGTACTGAGAAGATCTAAATCCCAGTCTCGACCACAGCAAGTGAAGTTTTCAGATGATGTTATTGATAATGGAAGTTATGAGAATGTTGAAATACGTCAGCCTCCAATGAGTGAAAGGACTCGTAGGCGTGTTTACCATTTTGAAGAGCGTGGAAATCGGCCTTCTCATCATCGTAGACGCAGTAGGAAGTCTCGTTCAGATAATGCACTTAACTTGGCCACAGAAAGAAGATGCTCTCCAAGAGAGAGATTTCGTTATTACTCCCCTCAGGATCATGAAAAATTTATTCAAAACAGAAGCTCACGTGAGATTCGGGCATACATTCAAAATGCGGAGCTGTATGGACAATATGCCCATACTAGGTCTGATTATGCACTGCGGAATCAGGTGGTTGATAAATTTTTTGGATTGTATGGTGAGGAAGATGACTCCTGGTGTTCAACTTCGTCCTCATCATCCGATTCTGAAGAGGAAGGGTATTTTCTAGGACAGCCAATTCCACAGCCACGTTCACTGAGATATCCATACTATACAGATGACCTTTCTGGTCCGACTACTGCATTATCTAGTTCTCAGTTTGGACAAAGGACAACCAAATCAAAGAAGAAGAGGGGACATAAAGGAAAAAATTGCATCATTTCTTAATTTGTTTTAACAGTTGGGAAGACCAGTCAACTCCGTAGCTACAGTCTGAACCACATCTTTTTATATTAATAATTGTACTTAGGCAAGTTGCTAAGGTCCTTAATGCTTCGCCAGTGTAAATGATAACCCTGTCAGAGTTTACATTGTACAAGTAACGTTCAGAAATGTCACCACGCCAAGCGATGATCTGCTCAGATATTGCTAGGTTTACATACTATGTTTCAGCTGTCAAAATACTGTTACTGCAGTTCTTGATACAGACTTTTTGTAGACATTTTATTTTATGCTTGCTGTTCACCTGCATTGAATTATCTGAGGGAGGGGATTCAACAAAGATCAATAAATAAAGTTGACAGTTCTATGCTGTAGCTATACCCACACAAGGTAATCTTTGACTTTTTCCTCTTACCGCCAAGAAAAAGAAGGCTCTATACTGTGCCCTTTCTTCATTGATAAAGCTTGCTCTTCCTCCTTCAACTTTCCTTACAAAAACTGGATTATTTTTTGTTTGTTTGGGAAAATGCTCCTTTTCTAAAGAGTCCGCTATTAAGGAGGCAAAAATCAGAATGTGGGAGCTGAAATGCTCGAGGTCTTGAGGTATCCTAAAGCCAGCAGTAAATGGTTTATACGTTTAACTTTCATGTTTTTCCCTCCACAATTTTTTAAGAATTCCATCCCTCCGTAAGGGTTTGGGGTTTTTTTATGCCTGTTTAAAGGAAGATACTAGTTCAGCTACTGGAACTGGACTTCGCTGCCAATGAGTGGTGGCGCTTTTTATGCGGTGCCCCCTGCCCCCCAGCAGTGAGAGAGAGGTACAACAGACGGCCGCATCCTTTGCTCGGGCAAGTCACCCCATTTAAGTCAATGAATCTACTTACGTAACAAATACTTTCATAAGGGCTTAAAGGATTAGGCTCCAGAATTGTGTCTTTTCAAATGCATTATCCAGGTTTTAAAATGTATTAGCTGCAATTCTAAATCAAAAAAAATCATTGATATTTATAATGTAGTATTTCATAGGCTTAAATGTATTCATAATTTAACAGTGCAAATACTAATGTACATATTGTACAGTTAAAATTTTAAAAGCTGAATATTTTTATATCCCTGAATTTGAAGAAGTTTGTTACAATATCAAACTAGATTTGTTAGGGGTTTAACAGCAGCATTATGGATGAAATAAATATTGCTTGTATTTTAGTCAGGGGTTTTAAGTTGAAAAATACTGAAAATTGTTTAGTGCAAACCAGCTTAATTTTGTCTACTAGGTATTAAAAGCTCTGTATGCATGGTGGGGCTATGTAAATACTCTCTAAACTATGGCCCGCTTAATCTTGCAAGTGTTATTTATGGGTCAAGCAAAATGTAAACTATATAAATGTAAAAACCACACAAGCCTGGAATATATCAGTACAACAAATATGCAACTCCTGTGGATGTGGATTTATTTTATTTTATTTTAATTATTGTTCCCTGCCTTTCCCCAAAATAGTTTCTGAAGTTCACCTGCGTAACGGAGGAGAGAGGTGCTGGGTGGCTCTGGAAGGCAAGGTGGCAAAAAACTATAAAGGAGTAGGTCATCTCAAAAGGTGCCTTGAACTCGTATGTGGAGCGGGAGCTATTTTAAGTTATAATAAACTTCTTACACTGTTTTAAATAAAAGGCAGAAGTTTGTTAGTTGAATTAACAGTGGCATCCACCAATTAAGATAGTAAATGCTAAAGCCATTGGCTTTCTGACCACCTGAAGCAAGGTTATTAATGAAATAACAGATGCTTCTTACCAAAAAAGCCTGGCAAATTGAACTAAGTTTGCCCTTCTTGAGGATATAGACGTTTGGAAATAAAAGCAGCTGGAATCAAGGGAGGGAATGGACATGTGAGTATTGGCTTACACCAAAGAAAATGAAGCTATTGCTAAGGCTAAATCAAACTAGCAGTTACTTGCTTGTATTTTTCAGAGTAAAATAAGCAAAAGATCCTTTGCTCCCAGAGGTGGTATTCACCATATAAGTCACTTTTCTAGTACAAACAAGTCCTGTGTACCTGAAAGCTGATCAAAGTACTATCGTGCTACATTGCATGGGCCAATGGGTGGCTTGTGGGATGCTTCCAGCTGGCGGGCTGCCCCGGTGGCTTAGGCAGCATTTGCCTTCTTAGCAGCCAAATGCCTCTCGTGCTTAAGTACATTACAAAAAACAGACTGCCAGGGCTTACAGGACTTGAGGAGAGATGCTGACTTCTTAATGCCTTCCCCGGGATGCTCAAACAATGATTGGAACCTTCCCTTCCTACCTGCATTCCCAAGTACAGGGGACCAGGATTCTCAAAGTGAAATGTTGCGCTACTACTGCTGTGTCCTTTCTGCAGCAAGTAACTGTCTCACGGAGAAATGTCTCCACCAGTACTTCTTCTGATCTTACACCAGTTCCTGAGGTACAGCATATATACTCTCCCAAAGTGCAATGCCTTTATGGAGTATTAGAGGATAAAAGTTCTCCATAGATTGTTAGTTGCTTCTTAATACTTTCTTCTTTAAAAAAAAAACAAACACCAAACAACAGCTATTCAACACGGATCTCTAAAGTGTGTCACAAACTATCTTCAGAGTTAACACTCACGTTACCTCCTTCTAAACCTCAAAATAGAAACGAGCTGAAAGCTGTATCTCTTCCCTGTGCCCTTACACAAAACCCAAGGATAACTTCGGGCTAAAGGTGCCATTTCTGGGGCACTGCAAACTCTCTGCTCCTGCGAGGGCTCTGCACACTTCAAAATGAGTGATGTGAATAATGACACTTCCCCCCTCCCACTGTTTACACTGCTATTTTTCAGCTGGAAGCTTTGGCAGTGGGGGGAGGCCTTTCCTTGTCCTCAGGTTGACTCAGAAAGAACTGGAGAGGCAGATATGTCTGCGCAAGGGGGTACTAACCCTGCACTCCTGCTAAACAGCAGCAATTCTTCCAGGCCCAGGCAGGAGCTCTGACCTGTTTTCCCTCAAGACCAGACTGGGCCAAAGAAGGTGCCGTGCCCGGGGGGACAGTGGGAGCAGTTGCCCCAGTGCTGCTGCCGGCCAGCGGCTGAGCAGCTTGTTCAGAGCTGTTTAGATACCTCTGCTCTGAGGCACATACTATTTTTAGCCACTTTAAAAATCACACACAAAGTTTAAAGATGGCTATACAACTTCTTTTAGTTTTTTCAGCTTGACATAAACAATTTCTACTTCATTATTTTTGACCACTTACTATAAGAAGTGTTTCCAATTGATTCTTCCACCTTAAATACGAAGATGCTGGTATGGGATACTATATCCCATACTGGTCTGCTGGTCTGCTACCAGCACAAGACTTGGATCCAGCCACCAAAGCTGTAAATTGTGTTTTGTGTTATTAGAAGTAGCACCTATATTCCAAGTGGAGCTTAAACCCTGGTAGGCATCTAAGCGTCACACAGCTGCTCATTCACTAACCCCCAGTGGGATGGGGGAGAGAATAGGAAGGGTAAAAGAAAGGTCACAGGTTGAG
>VZSZ01008626.1:202200-318370 GCA_013398815.1 Ibidorhyncha struthersii | reverse complement strand
CCCCCAAACACCACCACCACTGAGGGCAGCTCAAGCATATTCATGTCAGAGAAGCAGGAAAAAAAAACCCAACAACCCAAAACATTCTGCACACAAATTAAACTATTCTTTGAAACACAACAATTTAACATGATACCTTTAATAAAGACAATTCTCAAATGTTTTATAGTATATTCTATAACAGTAGTTTAAAACAAGACCCGCTTCTCAAACACTGGTTGGCAAATAAAATAAAACCTTTTGGAAGAAACTAATTTTCAACAGAGATTAAGACATCAAAAAGAAGAGTGCAGCCCAAAAAAAACCAAAGCAAAATATCTTAAGTGTGGAAGTGACGTGCACATGGTGTTTTTTTCTGAGGGGGTTTGTTTCCTGCTTTGTACTTTTAGTTTTTTGGTAATAGAATATCAGCATGAAACCCAGACTCTCAGAGTTCATGGTCTGCAGCAAGTGAAACACGGTACTTGCTAAGAGAACTTCAAACAGAGCAAATTTGGGTTTCTTTTTTTTCTAACTCTTTCCAAGGAAAAAGCTCAGGAAGAATTGCTGTCTCTGATTAGCCATGTGACAGGCAGATGGTATTTCACTTTGGATAACCTGTGGCTTTCAAGTACTTGCAGCATGCTTGCTAGCACCTTCAGAAAATGATTTCTGAAAGGTTTTTTTTCTCCCCAGAGCCGTTATGTTTTGGGGGAAATAGTTCAAAACTTCTACTTCTCCCCCCCCCATTGCATGTCTATTTGTCCTATTTTATCACCTTTGAAGTGGTCAGACCAAGGACGTGTGAATGATCTTCTACAGGTAAACAAACCTGGTAACTGTCAGTTTGCAGAGGATGCTGTGCAACACTGGCATGAGTGAACCCCTGACACTAACAGAGGACACAGACACATCGCCCCGTCTTCTGCACAGGAAGGCACCCAAAGCTACAACTGAAGGAAATGTTCTACTTTTAATTGGTCTTCAAATTAATGGCAAATAGCGCTACCTGCTATTTCTCTCACGCACCACAAAGAACGAACCCAGATGAAATTCTCTGACCCTTAGCATAGAAATATTTGTTCAATGTAAGCACATTTTTCTTCAAAACTTTAACAAAAGAAGACTCGGAAGAGAATCAAGAGAGATACTGTTGTCACTGAGTGTGGAGTCAGAAGTCACTTTGCTGTCACAACAATCTGGAAACTAAACACTTTCATACAAGAGACGAACGTTTTCAATACTTTCTGACAAAAGACTTTTTAAAAAAAAATAATAGAATTGACCTAAAATAGGGGAAGAGGGCGAAGGTGGAGCAGGAAGGCAGTTCTAACAACAGAAAACAAAGGAAACGGCTCAGCTCCTCTAACAATTGAGCAATTTTCCCTCAACAAGCTTTCTACCCCAGCTGCTAATTCTGATCCTCCTGGTGCAATCTGCCTCCTTTTCAATTGTGCTGATAAACCTATTTGTGTAGCTGCGACGTAAATTGCATCACTGAGATGATCCCTTCTAAAATTACTTCCCCCCCAATTAATGTGATTCAGTCCTTCAATTATAAAACCAGATGCATCAGCACAACTGAAAAAACTGTGAGCCACAGTCGTGAAGTGGAAATAACTTTATAAACCAGTTTATATCTGAAGCCAGTGAGCAACTACCAATCCTCAACGAGAAGTTACTATGCTTTGCTGAAGGGACTAGAGACTATCAATTACAAGAACATCAATTACAGAAGAATATTAATTACAGCTTAATGAAAAAATACAATCACCTATTTGAAAAAAAACTGTGAAAACGCTCAAAGCTCTTGAAAAAAAGGATAATGGCATGGCATATTAAAATCCATCTTCTCCACAGAAGAGGATGTGGCTATTTCTACAAAATAAGCAGAGAATGTGATGCTTAAGGAAGAAAGAAAAGTGCAGAAAAGACTCCAAAGAAGCAAAAAAGCTCTCTGTTGGGGAAGAATACTGGAAGAACTTGTGACCCAACAAGGTCTGAAAATATCCCTAGCTTTAAAATTCCAGCTGATATTGATTTTGAGCTCAGACCATGGAAAGCTCATCTGTAAACATCTGGAACTAAAACCTGAAACTGATTCCATGTGTGGGGAAAGAAGAAATAATGCTTTTATATTGAAAAACAAGAAAGGGAATGATACCAACCACACGATTATTCTGTCTGATATATACGTCAGGTAATCCTGAAAACAGCTAAAGCCATAGGGTGATCATTGACCAAGGCCATAGCACACTTTTATTCTCTGACCTAAGCTACAGCACCAGCGTAATGGAAAGAACGTGTAACACTTTAGTGAGCAGATGAAGGAGAAACAGAAACAGATGTTCTATTCCCAAATACATAAATATATTTAGATTTAGTTTATACACACACACACTATATATAGTCTTGATTTTCTTACAAATGAGAATTATATAAGCTCAATTCAGGTTTTCTTTGAAGAGTTTTCCAAAATCAGCACATCTGGCATCTATGAGGTCAGAGGATCACAAATATGCCTACTTTTATATTGCTCTCATAGCATTTTAGCCCTTTTTATTCTTATGTGATCACAGCATAGAAGCTCTATCTGAGACCAGCTCTTCACTGTGCCAGTCTCTGTACATACATTTAGGCTTTGTCTGGATGCAAATCTAAAGGTCTGATGCACCTGCAACATGTTAGTGAACACTCCTCACATATCTGAGAAAACTAACCCAAAATTTGCACTTAGAACTGTTTAATACAGCTAACAGACATTTACTTCCAGATCTAGCTAGAGTAGTAGAGATGTTAGTCCCTCAGGTTGGAGGTGATCAAGCCCTAGAACTGACCAAGTAGAACAAAACTTTTAAGAATTCTCTGATCTGCATCTGTGCAAATTTTTCACGGTTAACCTCAAAGCCCCATCAGCAGTGACTTAAATTACAATGTATGACGCTGACACGGAAGAGACGCAGGATGCCACACGTTCTCTTCTCCCAGCTCAGCTTCGGGACATTAACCTCGGATGGGGAAGAAAGAGGGGCAGAAGCAAGCATGTCGGGACTGCTCATTTCTTAGACTGCTATAACCCTCCTGCAATGACAATCTAAAAATGGTCTCGGCTTAAACCAAAGAAAACACTGAATGGCTTAGCTGATGGGTGGAAAACATGATTACCAAAACTTTGCTGTACATCTGAACTCTGGGCGTGGGTGAAATTATACCTAAGTAGGGAATACCTTGATGACATGTCTACTACTCACTGACAAAGTCCACATAATTTCCTTTGTCTGCCTACCACAGCCCTGTGTTCTTCACCAAAAACTGTTCTGGAGCTGCCCAAGTATTTTGCACAACATAGCTGTTAGACAACATAAATAGTAAGGAGGACAAAACTAGAACTTAAGATGTCCTCCCCTGCCAGTGACTAAAGTCTGCAGAAGAGTCAGAAACTTTGTTGTCTTGGTCTCAAATTCTTGTATACCTGGCCAGCTTCAACAGCAAGAGTAGACACAATATTCAAAAGGGATGAGGCCAGGAAAAACAGAGAAGTTAAAATGGAGATATTCACAACCCTTATTTCAAGCCATAGTGGTTTCCCCAGCTTAGCTCTACAGTCTAGTTGCAAAGAAAGGCTTTTAAACTTCTCAAGGTGATTCAGAACAGGTAAAACTGCAGCTTCTGCTCTTAAGCAGCCTTTGAAGAGAGAGAATTTCCCTGATAACTGGAAAGACTCTCAGGAAGGCTGGTCCCACCAGGATCCAAGTGAACCTCTGTATCTTCCATGTCCGCAGATGGTAGAAAATACAACTGAGTAGCAAATGGGAGATGCAAATTTATCCCCTCCGTCTCAGAAAGGACTCAACTAAATCTTCACTTCTCATTTCTGGGAGAATTGTTCCATTGAACATGCTTTATTTTATAAAATAAGGTAGACAAAATTAACTATCTTCTCCAGCTATGGTTTTGCATGAATTTGACTGTGGCATGTTTTTTGAATGCTCTTGGCTTTATGCACATGTAAAAGCCTCTTGAATAGGAATCATCAAGATACTTGGGCATGCAAGGGTCGAGCACCTTTATGCAAGAGATGGGCAAATTTATTTCAATACAGAAGGTGGTACTTCTGCCCACAAACACATGCAGGACCACCAGTCATGAGAAGGACCACATCTATTAAGTGGATGTGATGATTCAGCAAGTGAAATTGATACCCATGATTTAATCTGTAATTTCCAATCCCTTGCTCTTTTTCATCACAATATTTCCTGCATTTTTGAGTATTCTTATCATTCCATACTTTTACAGGTTCATCTAACACTCCCTGACCTTCACCAGCATTCTTTCTTCACAGCAACACAATGCAACTCTAGGGTCCCTGAGCAGCTCTGCACCATATGTATATAGTCCATCACCAGTGTTTGTGAGTCAGTGCTCGCCTTCAGAGATGCCTGTTCTCAGCTCCTCATCCAGAAGGCCAAAGACCCTCAAGGCTCAGTTCACACGGGGGAAGGAGTTAGGGCTGTGGCTCAGAAACCACGTTAAACAGCCTGCAACCCTTAGATACCAACTCACCCTTGAGAAGAACCAACATGCCCAGCAATCACAGTCTTGTATCTGTGATTCATGCAAGTATTCATTTAATATATTATCTTTCAGAAGACAGAGGGCACATTTCCCACAAGAATCAAATCCCCCATGCAAGGAGGAAAGAAGCAACATGCTCACCGCTAGTTGCCTGATTTCTGAGAAAGGCAGAGCTTGAACTTGCAGAGCACAAGTACAGCACAAGTTTGAAAGCGATACCATATCCCCTCCAGACACCCCATTAATGAAAGAGCAAACTGCCTGAAATCTCTCTTGCTTCAATGAAGCCCCAGGGCTCCTCCACACCAGAGATAACAGCTTTTGTTCCCCCAGAAAAACCACTATAGCCAGGTTGGTATAGCCCTCTGGTGGTATAAGCCAGCTTCTTATTTCCCCTCCTCAGCAGACCTAAAATAAGTCTGACACAGCACTCTTCTGTTAACACAGCCACATCGATGCCAGGTTTTCTGGCACGGGTAGACAGGCTGTGGGGTAATTCTTCTTGTACTCCTAACTGAGAGCTATGCTAAAAGATTTGTAATGTAGACCTAGCTCTAAGGTGACTGCATATGCAGTAAGATTTTGCATTATAACTGCATGTAAACTCCAGCAAACTGGGAAACTACTATAAATTGAATGACTTCAGTATTGCTGGTATCAAAGTATTTTCATTGCCAAAGACATCTTTTAAAAGGAATTATTATCTCTCCCCAAATCACCACTTTTAAATTTATTTACATACTATCTTGGATTTTTCTCAACCATGCACATTAGACTTCATTAACCTACCCAAAATGTACTCTCCTCAAATACAATAAGGTAATCCTCTACTGAAAGAGTACGGAGAAATTTTCATTACTGCAGCGGCAATGTAATTGTACTGTTATGTTTATGAGTACAATATATAAATTTATCGCTCCACAGTGCAAAGAACGCACAAATCTGTCATTAAACCCATTAAACCACTTCCAGACAATTTCCATGATCAAGACATTTAAAATTGGTTTTCAACCAAGATGAACTCTTTTTCATGGTTACAAAAAGCTGAATTAATGTATAACAAAACTGAATACTCAGTTATAATAGTGGTATACAATTTTTAATTATAAAATATCAACAAGTGTACTCTATTCCTTTCTTAAAAATGCACTAACAATTTTGCCTTGAATCTATGTAATAATTTCTGCACCCATTAATCAATGTGTTTACAGACCAATTAGATATTCATTGAAATGCAAATTGGAGGAAACAAGTTATTTGATCTAGTATGTAATAATGAACAATTTCATGTTAATTTGCTACTTACTGAAGATATGCAAAATATTAAAGTTATTTGCACTTAAATGCAGTTCTGCCTCCCTTTCCATTGAAAGTTTCAAGTGCCTGGTTTAACAGATTTAATCAGCTTTCAGAATGTAAGCCCACCATTTTTGGCATCTAAATACCTGCTGGAAGTCCCTCACATGGAATAGATGCTGATACAGCCATTCACTTAAAAGAAGCATGAATTCAGATTTGAACTCTGCTTTCCCCTCAAGGACCGGGACTGGGAAGGTGCGGGGTGGCGTGCGACCCAGTGCAGAAGGGACGGGCACTGGGAGCCGCAGTGCCTTGGAGGGGACCCCTGGGAGAAGCAACTGAGGCCACCCAGCTCTGAACCGCCCAGGAGCCCGTCGCTGCTCCCCGCACGGGGCCACGGTGCTTCTGTTCAGCTGATCTACAGTATCTTGCTTCTAGGACACAAAATCTCCTGCCTGCATTTTCATTTGTTCCTTTGATTAAACTAATTTGAAAGAGGAAGATGCAGTCTAAAACAACAGCACTGCAAGGCTTCCTGCTTCAGTTTAAAGTAGAATTCTATTATGAAAAAAGAGATGGAAAGTGCTCTGTAGAATTGGAGGAGTGGGTGTCTATGTCTACAGTAAGTGAGTTTACAGTCTGCTGAGTTTACATGTACGCTTTAAGGCTGAATACCCTGAAGAGCTGGCTTGGGTCCTGAGACACAACTCTGGTCTTTTCCATGCTGCAGAACACACTGGGAAGAAAACATGGAGAACAAATTATTTACTTGCCCCAGCAAAGCCATGCTGCCTGGCCTTTTGCACCGCAGCCTCATCTTCCTCTGACTTCTCTTGTGCAGGGCTCTGCCCCTCAGCAGTGATACCTCTAAACATCATCTCTGTAGAGAAGTGCCATCCCTCCTCAACTCCTTTCTTCCACCCTTCGCCATCCAAACAAAATGTACATGTTTTTGTGCATTTACTCAGTGCTTATAAAGCAACCTGAAGATGGAACATACAGCTTTTGTGTGCATCGCGGCTTAACCCAAATCCAAAGCATAGCTTCATACTAGCTACTATGAAGAAAATTAACTCTATCCCAGCCAAAACCAGCACAATATGACAGTTGAGCAGAGCCAAAAATAATAAAAATAAAAAGCAATTTAAAAGACAAGTCCTCAACAATGGTAGTGTTTACAGCTCCAGTAACACAACAAAGACAAATCTGTAGAGCAAGGCTATATAGCTCTGAACAACCATAGCAAAAGCCAACCAAGTTGGTACCATTTAGAAATCTGTTCATATGGACTATTGAACTGTCTCCGCTTTCTTAAGTCAAAGTGAACAGCATCACATACAAAGTATTCAGCACAGTGCAAGATAAACCTTAAACTGCTATCACTTGTACTGCTTCACAATTAAATTAATATCTGGAAAGTTCAGCACCAGAGTTTTGATTTATGAAAACTTACATTTTCCAAATAGTCCTCCATGGCTTTAAATTTACTACAAACAAGTTTTCAAAAAGAAGCAAGAACTTTATTTTAAATATATTGCTAGGAAATCCATATATTTAATAATTTTTAATACTACAGTGGCGGACTTTAAGCAAATGTTTAAATGAACAAGAACTGATACACAACGAAAATGTACATGACGATACACTTCATTTAATGTTTCATTTTGGCAAAAGCAAGTGCATTATTACTTGTTCAAGAAATGTCTTGCTCAGTCAAGCAGAAGTAGCTCCCATGTGGGAGAGCAAGAACTATTATGTTACATGGTTTTACTGGAGATAATTCTTTACTAAACCAATCAGACCACATAATAACAGCA
This sequence comes from Ibidorhyncha struthersii, assembly GCA_013398815.1. Taxonomy (NCBI): domain Eukaryota; kingdom Metazoa; phylum Chordata; class Aves; order Charadriiformes; family Charadriidae; genus Ibidorhyncha; species Ibidorhyncha struthersii. The sequence continues at coordinate 310,700 of VZSZ01008626.1, read as the reverse complement.
TTCTAACACCAACTGCAGGTCCCTGGAGACCAGTTTGTGTGTGGCCTAGATTTCATAGGCTTCTTTACAACAGATGTGTTGGATGAGGGTAGTGTTACTTCATATATTAACCTGTGTGTTCCTTAGGTAAAACAGCAGTATTAGTTTTAAGTTCTACCTCTTACATATTCTTCTTATTGAAAAAGTGTGCCTTCTGCAAGCAGATGATAAATCTGAACTCAAATAATCCACAGCAGTTACAATTCATCAGTTTCTAAACCTCACTAGAAATGACACCTCTTCAGCTCATGTATAAGAATACCCAGCTATATGTTTAAGAATGTCCAGCTACAAACAACTGTGCAGCTAAGTCCGAAAATTGTCTGAAAGAGCAACAATTTATCTATTAATTTCCCTTTGTTCTATAATGATCTTCAAGTCTAGAAAGTACATTTTCATAGGACCATAAATGAAAACAAAATCCTAAAAGCTCTCCTCTCTGATGGATGCTAAAAAAATGCCATTACTTGAAATGCAACAGTTCAGGATCAAACAGGAAATAATCAGCTTTATGCCAAAGGAAGGACCTCGCCCTGCAACTTTTTATTTATAAAATACTGAATTGATGGAAAGCTATTTCCTAAATCTGCTCCATGGTAAACTTATTGCTCCATCCAAAACAGGAAGGGTGAAGTTTATCTACAAAAGACTCTGTCTATGTTAATTCTCTTGTTAAAAATGCTTTAATAGCTTTCAGTTATGTCCACTGACCATAAAGGAAAGCGATATTCATTTAAGCTTCATCAGAATGGGCTGTATATTAACGATAACAATTACATGACAAACCAGTCTTCCTTGTCATAAAAACATGCAAATATTTTTGTAGCGAAACTACAGTAGTTTCAATCCACATACTTGTACTGTGCTGTAGTCAAGATCAGCAATGATGCATGAGCTCTTACCAAAAAGTGACTTGTAATGATTCAGTTTTCCCTCAACACGAGTCTTCACACTTCCAATTTCAACAAATATCCTCAGCTACAAATATTCTCAGATTCAACATTCTGTGTTAAGAGGGCTCATTTTTGTTAATGGGCTCAGAAGTCTATCCTGAGGTGTGGATCATCTATATATGCTTCAATGGCACAATGTAAACAAGTAGCAAGAGACAAAACCAAATAAATATATCTTCCTTTTCCAATTAAAAGCAACTCCCAGCAGATCAGTTGCATGATTAACTGGCAGCAGCATTGTTATTGTAAACTCAAAGCTAGTGGATAGATGAGTTTAAGAACCAGGACTTAAATGAGAAGGCTTTCTCATCATCACCATCTAAAGAGCAACTTCTTTCTTTTTTCTGAACGGTTTTAAAAAAAAAAAAAGTGAAAGCAGGTTTGGATATGCATGCCAAAGGCTAGTTTTTTTAATCACATGTGCAGCATAAAGAAAATACTACACAAAATAAGTCAAGTACTGTATGTAATGGGCAACTTTTTCTGAAAGGAAAAGCAACAGCTGCAAGAAGAAAAACAATTACTTAGATTACCAACATTTTATTACTTAGTTTATGTTAAACCTTAAGCTTTCTGAAAGTTTAGAATTTCTTCACACATTATATTGGCCTCACAAATCAGTTTTATTAGTGCCTCAATAATGGATCAAATTTTTTTCATGTCTGAGTCATGGTCCTTGTCTCTACCCTCTAAGTAGTCACTCTCATCATTTACTTTAACTTCTCATTTCAAATGTAAGCATCAAACAAAGGGAAAATAAATTAAGGCCATGTTTTTGAAGACTTCTGTAAGCTTTCCCTAGTTTGTGAAGAGATATCTTTTTCCATATGCAGCTGTGATGGCTGAAAAGACTATTCCCCCTTCCCAGCTGTCGCCATCCCCAAGCCAGAAAGCATCACCCCACTTGTTTGTGTGAGCCAGTAATACATAGGAATACTCCTAAAATTCATTTTTAGGCAAAATCAGCCTGATGAGGTCACACACTAGCACATCAGTTGGGCTGCGGGGAGGACTCACCTGTTCTGGGTGACAAGGTGACAAGCAGCTGTGGATGACATCTAAAGAGGACATTTAACTACAGCCTTGACATTTATCTACAGCCTTACTAGCGTGTCCAGTCTCTTTGAGCTCACCTGGGACCACAGACAGAACTGCTACCTAACCCACACAAAGCACACAGGATCTGTGTGCAAATGTTCGCGTATCTCAGCACATATCTGCAGTCAAATACAAAATATATAAAGAAACAAAACACAAAGCTAGCACAACGGCTGGGGACGGAACAGGTCAGAAAAGCTGTATGATGAAGCCTTATTTCTTATTAAAAATATATTCATTCCTTCCGTATTTTTAGCAGTCAGCACTCAAACCCTCTCTCCAGAATTTGTTCCCACAATTCTAGCTACTTCCACTTCAATTTCGAAGCAGAAATCCGATCCAAAAAATTGGTAAAATTAGAAAGCATGTCTCTCCCCAAAGAGAAAGCCACAAGGAATAGAGATTGTCTTTTATGGTTAGTAAATCATATGTCTTAGGGCAGTGATTATCAACTGGGGTTCCAAGTGAACGTAGTAGGAGTTCTGCATTTACTCAGCTGATACACCACTGACTGTATCCCACAGCACTTGGAACTAGTTATTTGATAAGTTTGGGTTACAGCTCGTAAGTAATATTGAAGAATCACAGCGATTAGCTTGTTCAAAAAAAGCTGGGGAATCACTGTTTTTTTCATTATGAACTATTTTTCCATTTTGTATACTATTTCAATTTTCCATACCTATTTTGTATTTAAAAAGATCTTCTGAGACTAAGAACACTGGCTTTCTATTTCCTCATTACAAGCCTTTATTAATGAGATAGTTAAGCAATGCTGCAGCATTTCAGCACAAGAACTGCTACCTATCAAACTCATTAAAGGAATGTCTGCCTTGTTCAACCCAGCGTCACTGAACATTTTCCAGAAGTTGTCTGATGGGGTGAACTGACAGAGGACAGATTTGGAACAAACTTGGCAAGATATGTGAACACACTCATGACTTTTTGAAGTGTTCGCTTGTCTTCAGATTCTGGCATCCACTGAAAAGCTTTGATTCTTTTTGAGTCTGGCTTCAGTCAGTCCTTTTAAAAAAGTATTACGACCAATTGAAGAAAACTGGGACCATCAAATACTGTTTTGTGTTGGACTGGGTTTTTTTTGAGACAGATTTTAAGAGCTTTAGCTCTGTATTCTTCAGATAGCCTAGAGCAGCCTTCTGTGATCCCTGTCAACTATAAACCATGAAAATGGCACAATGCAACAAACTCACTAAGTTAAAAAAAAAACCAGAGACTTTGCTAGTACTCAAGAGACAAAACTTCCACAAGCATACAAGAGCTCTAGACTCAGTCCTCTTGGATTTATTTCATGAAATATCTTAAAAACAGGGAGGCTGATTATAGTACCAGTATTTGTTTACTAGCAACAATGGTAAAGCATTGTGTAGACTAACAAGTCAATAAAAAAAATTAAAGCTAGAACAAATTATCAGCTGCCCAGCAACTCAGTCAGCTTCCTTCAGGTTAAAGATTTGTTCAGTATCACCAGCAGCATTATGAATTGTGGCCACTTCAGAGATGTACAAGTTCTGCCTCTGGCCAACACTCCAATGTGTAGAACTTCACTCTGGCAAATCACACAGACAGCTAAAGGTATGGCGTGAGGGGTGGGGGTGGGGTTGACCCTTCAACTAAACACTTCATAAAATTTCAAATTACCACCACGACAATTTGAAGATATCCTCAAATAATTAGGAAATCTGTTAATATCTGCAAATATACTTACTTTGCCATATTGATCTTACCTTTAGAGATATATAGGCTATTGTTTCAATAACCTATAATAATTCATTTTAGGGGAGACACCAAAACAAATTACTTAAAGTCAAACTGCTAAAATCTGGGGAAAGACTGAGCTAATAAGGAGGTAATACAAAAGACAATATAAACCAGATAGTTCTGTGGTTTCCGCTTTCATTATATATGAAAGCATTTATTAAATAAAACATACTGTTACAATATAAATTAACTTTTTAATGCTGTATCTCTAAGCAGAATAATAGCTGTTGCTGATAAAGTCTACTGATGCTGAATTGATACAGTGTGTTTTGGATAAGAACGGCATGGAAAGAGAGCAGTGAAGTCTCTTTTGATAAGCAGAACTAAACAGTTTACTGCCTAAGATAAAAATAGGTTGCTAAAGGTCAAACACTTTAATGCAATAGCCAAGAGAAACAGTACCATACCATTTACCTTTTAACCTTACTTCATACAAGATTACCATGTGCTCTCAAAGATACAGAATAGAGAGGGGTTATTCGTACAAACACATCCTGAAAAATAAGGCATTCCTCCCTTCATGCAGCCTTCCAGATTTTTTTTTTTTTTTAACAAAACAGTTCATGCTAATAAAGATCTGGCTGAACTACACTGTCTGGAAACAGAATTAAATGAGGAAAAAAAATTTAATTATTTAGAATAGAGCAAGCCAAATTAAATAAAAAAACAATGAAAATGAATGACATTTTCTCAGTTAATTTAGAAATTCCAATGGGCTTTCTGTTTTTTTAAAATCACATAAGGGTATAAACATTGCAAACTTTCAAATCAGCAGGTAAGACATTTTGTTATTTCAAGGATTAGTATCCACAAAAAATTGATTTACATACTAAACAAAGGATTATTTCATTTATTTATTTAAGAGTACCACGCACCATGTGGGATGCTAACAGTAACTGTTTCATTAAAAAAAAAAAAAAGAAAAAGTTGCCTTCTGCAGGGTAAGTCAGCAGCTTACACTCTTAATGAAGAAAGTACGACTAACAGTTCCCATTTGTTGGCTGCAATGCATGGAAACCATATCTTTGAACTATTGCTGAGTTTTAATATGATCCATTGACTCACTTCATCTTACCTCAACTTAGTATTAACCTCTCTTTCACTTGTTCACCTCTTCTCTTTGTCCTCCTTAGTTCTCCATTGCTCAGCAAACTACACTATGGACAAAGCCAAATCAGTCTTCCTGTTCCAAAGACTCTGCAGTTGGCCAATACATATATAATAAAGGAAGCACTACTACCTCTGACTACCTTCACTACTTCTACCGCAATTTTATCCGAGTCTTCCCTGTTCCCTTGGCAAGTCTTCACTCAAGCTCTCATATAACCTAGCTCTCCGAAAAATCAGAAATTCATTGAAAAAATATTTCACATCAACTGAACCTAAGCATCTTTGCGTATTACCTTGTGGCACAAACCTATTTACATTTCACACATTTCTATCAAATAGAAGAATCATAAGCAAAAGGTATATTTCATAACTAAATGGAAACATTACTTAAAGAACAGAAACAAACACTGCCTACTGTTACATTAGACATACACACAGTTTTTTTCAGAGCTTTTATATATGTAATACAGTAGCTTTAAGGAATACAGTAAAACACTACCTGCTTGTGCGTTACAGATACATGCCGAGCAATTCATATTGAAATGAACTGCAATCATACCAATGAAAGCTTCTACCCTTATATGCGTAATACCTTCCCTGACACGTGACACTGAGTATTCAGACTCAGTCACCATGTTAAATGACCTTGCCTCTTTTAAAATATTAGTTGATCCACAAAGGACAAAACCAAGCTCAGCGCTTTACCCCTAACAGACCTCTGTGTATCTTAATATAACGCTTCAGCAATGTGCACATATATTTTTCAAGAATACTTAGTCTTACTGTACAGAAACGCTTAGTCGAATGGCAACAGACTGAAGAGAAACCAGAGCCTGAGAGAAAGAAATGTGACAGGAGCCATGTTACTATAAAGTAACTAGACTCTCAAAAAACACCCAGTATCGTTTTAACAAAAGGGTTGTAAGTGATTGAGTCTTGCTTTTCCTAAGGTAGAAAGGATCATTTTTACTATAAACATCAAGATTCAAAAAAGTGAACAAACTGGCCCATACACAGAGCAAAGAAAGAAGATTGTGCTGCAAACCAGAGGTTACATTCTTGGAAGTCCCCAATGTACAGCTGAGGGCTAGGACAAGCAAGGAGTTACCTTACACTTTCACTGCGCTGTCAGAAATACATACATGCAGAAATTTTGTTTCTCCCATCAATAAAAAAAACGTATTTGGATCAATATAAATGAACAAGGAGGGAACAATCTTTACAGTAGTTGAGACACTTCCATTGAGAACCACTGCTGGGGCTGCTTCCCAGGGCACGAGTAACACCTGCACAGACTAAAAGGCCTAAGAGCCAACTCATTACAATTATACGTGCTTTTCTTAGTAGCAAAAAGCCCAGCCTGCTTAAAATAGAAAGGAACACTCCTAAAACAGAGTTTCTTTGCAAACTTATCTAGGTCATGAGAGACCATATAATTACTCAAGATTTTTTTGACCACCCCCCATTCCCCAAATACTGTCTGACAAATGATATAGAAAATTCACACACCAAGAATGCATACTGTATTTAACTAATTTTTTTAAAAGTCTGTCTTATCACATAATAAATTTGCAATTTTAGATTAATTACATCTGGATTCAGTATGTTAATGACTCAATACTACAACCATTTTACTGTATATTTCCTAGTGTACAGATGATAATTGTCACATTTGGAATGCAGATGTAATTCTCGAGCCAAAAGGAGATTGCAAGAATCACAAGACCAATAATTTTGTTGAATGTATTATGAAACATTTCACTGTGTTATTAAAAGCACCTATCACTTACACGTGGGCTCAAGAAATCAATAGCCTAAACCAAATGAAGGGTGAGTCAGAGAGCTCTCCAGAGCTCAGAGTTAAGCATTTGGGTATCCTGTTACTAGAAAATCAAAGGAAAAAAAAAGCATTAACTGCCCTCAGTGAAACAGGAAACAGAATGTTAGAGTTTATCTTTGCTTCTGATTTTAGCAAACACATAGTTGCAAGAAAACATCCTGCACTACCAGTGTAAGAAAAAGGAAAATTGTACAGTGAGCTGTAGTTATGCCTAATAGTAAATCCGAGGAAGAACTAAGAAAAGTATTTAAAAATTAATCAGGGCATTTCTGAGTTATGGCTAGACCTGCACTTGGGTAAGCAGATTAATAGTTTCATTAAAAACTCATTTTTACATTAAGAAATTATTCATATTGTTTTCATTTTTAGCTGAAATACAGTAAAGTGAACCAAACGGACAACAGAACGATCAGCAGTGACTGACATGTTTATCAAATTCTTCAGTAAGCGATTTCAGGTACTTGATGCAGGAACGCTGCATTTCCTGCCTTACCATTGTAGCTTCCTGCAGATGCCTCGAGGGCATCCAGAGGGGAAGACACCAAGCTGGAAGCATCTGACTGCTCCCCACTTGTTTCTGGCACCAGAAATAGCAACGAGTTTTCTTGCATGATGTAGCGTCTCCACCCTCCAGCCAGGGAGAAACTCCACTGCATTTGCCCATGGGCTTCAGAGCTGTGGAATTAATTCCCATCTCCACCCATGTTCCTCTTGTTCCCCATCTCATTCTTTTCCCCACCCTCTTGGCTGCAGTTCCTGATCTTGGCACAAATATTTATCTTTTTTTTTTTCAAATGCAAGTCCAGTCCCACCCTCGTTCATTGCTTCCCACACTCCCAATTCCCAACCCTACCTCTCCTGTCACCACAAATCCTTTCATCTCTTCCAGATTTCCTCCACCCTCCAATTCAGAGGTCATCTCATTCCTCAGCTACACATAGTTCTATTCCGCCTCTTCCTCAGAAACTCTAGCATCCTTTTGCTGCTGCCTTCTGGATGCTCTTCTGCATCCAGACCTCCTCCGATCTTCCCTTTGGCATGATCCACCTCTCTCCATAGAGAAGGAACTTTGACAGGGAGATTCCTAACTTGAGATTCACATGCCTTCCTACACTGGTTCTTCTCCTTTCAACTGTGAAAAAAAAATGAATTTTTGTTGGGGATGGAGGGGTGCACTGGTCATTGCCAAGAGCCGGTGAAGGTAACAGTCCTTATCCACTTGCCGGGAGAGCTACAGGCGAGACTGCCCCCCCAGTAGAAGTCATCTAACTACAGGTTTCAAGGAGGCTGCATCCAGTTCACAGGTCCCCCCCCAAATGAACAAAGAGACATCTTTATCTTAAACTGTAACAGTCTTTGTTGCAACTTTCCTGTTCAGTGGCAGGTAGCAGACGTGTTCAAAAGGGCATTTAGCTTTACTGCACAGTGAGTTGCGCCTTGGTGTGGGAGCATTTCTCTGTAATTGCACACTTCCAGTTCTTCATCACATCAGCTGACAGGCGATAAATACATAAACCGTTCAGAAATCTTTTGATCCTCAGTTTCCTAGAAGCGCGAATACTTTAATGAACTGTAAGAGGCTGGAGTTTTAATTAACAGGGACCATTTAGTTCACAAAACTGAGCTACCTCAGTACCAGAAATACTGGTTATTGTGACTGCTCTTTCCTCTCAAGATCTGCTCAAGAACTTTAAGGGCTGGAGCAGGTGGGTACCAGCTTGGTTCACAAGTAGATCAAAGTTCAGCTCCAGGAGGCCAGCTGGAAGAGGCTGTCATGAGGGTGTCTACTGATGCACTAGTGCTCCCAAATGAGTAAATTCTCCAAAACACGTAGAACCAAGGCTGTTGAAGTTAGAAGATGGTGAGGTGTACTAAAGGTAGAAGAGAGTTCTGGTCATGGCAGCTTTAGATAGAAATTAAATAAATTTTTTTAAAAGTTTTATCTACTCTATGACAAAAGAAAAAGTTACTATGCAAACAGCAAAACTACCAAAGACTATTGCTTTCTGTAGATTTCTGCCTGATGATTAAGTAACTTTGAGTGGCTAAGGCAGTGCTTTCAAGATACTAAATGTTCAGAGATGGTAGTAGCTCGACACACACCGCAGCGTGGGTACTCACTTGTGGCAGCAGGCACATTTAAGGAACCATGATGTGAATAAGAGAACTGTTTAAAGAAAAATCTGCAAACTTTTCATTCTTTTTCCTGATCTGATGCATAGCTAGGCCCCACAAAGACTACTGTGCCAGCACAGGGGACAGTACAGCACAGGGATGTAGTTTCTTAAACTATGGTTGTCACCAAACTCTTTGTTATGTGCAGCTAAGGTATGCAATGGTACAAGGGTTTTTTTTTGTTTTGTTTTTGAAAACAACTGCAGCACTTACTTAAGGGGACTTTCTCATGTCTAATGAGATGCAATCGTACTATGGATTTTCTCTACTGAACTCGTACTTGCTGCTACTGCCAGTTTTCATAAAGCTTGTAACAACTAATCATCTTGGTTTATGCCTAAATTGAATTTAGCTGAAACCTGACAATAGAGTCAAGAGATACACAGCACAGATACCCTGTGATTGCATAAGCTAGTTTCTCCAGGAAGCCAAGTTAGAAAAAAGTAATCAACTGGAAATTTGCCCATTTTAAGATGATCACCAAAAAGCTTGTGTCAGCATACCCTAATCTATTCTGATTTTGTGTTTAAAAATGCTTATGTGGACATTTTTTTTTATTTAGGTAGCACGTGACCAAGAGTTTATATACAAATTACCTGCTATACTAGGGTGGTGAACTACTTGTGGCAAGTAATTATGGTCAAGTAAGCACACATAGTACCCATCCAAGTACAACATTTCATGTTGTAATGAAACCAAGTACTTAAGCTATCTGGGGGGCAGGAGAGGGGTAAAGATTGCTAGCAAGCCAATTAAACCATGGAGAAACAGTATCAAACCTATCTACTGAAGGTTATTAGTGTCATTCAGGGCAATACTGGAAGTTCAGTAGTTCAGAACATTCATTTATAAACAGTCCTTCTCAAGAAGCATGAGAAGCTAAAGAACCATCAGCAACATGACTCACTTGATTTTTTCAGTATTCAACTTCTGTGATTTTGTAAGTCAGGTTGACTCTATTAGCCTTTCAAAGTCAAAGTACCACAGCAAAACAGGCACACTATAACCTTTGTCCTGTGGGGAATCTTGGCCCTTGTTTTTCTGCCATATTTTGTGAAGCGTGCCATTCTGATATCTATACTAGTGTATGTCCAAACAGTCACTGAGGACTGAAAGTTACAACATCAATGCAAATCACAGTCAAACAAAATAGGAAAGTGATCTTTGTGGGCTGGTGATAAATCATGATGTGCGTTAGTCATTTACACCCCAAGATAAAAATCTAATGCTTTTATAATCTTAACTTATAGAAGCAGCACATGCATAAGCAATTTATGCAACAAAAGATTTTTTCCCATATCATTTAGGAAAGTAAGTTCCCAATTCTGATGCCTTATGGAATTATCTTTCTAAAAATAAAAGAACTATGAAAAAGAACTATAAGATTACCTTATGTTTGAAAGGTCAGAGCAAGTGAATACTTTCTATGCCAAGCTTTTAAGATAAAAACCTATATAAATACTATATGCACTCAGAATAATTTCAACAAAACCCATATAACAGTCCTCTGTAAATTGTAGCTTTTCCATTTTAAATAATTTGCTTGCTTTCCAAATGCCACCCAATTAATGGCTGCCAAATTACTAATGTTCACAGAAAAGAACAAGCTATTATTAGAAGAAGTGTAGCCTATCCACCTTTAAAACATATTGAGTTTAACCTGCTCAGTGAAACAACTGCCAGAAGAAAGAAAACATCAGGCTAGGCACTGAGATACAAAATATAAAAAGAAATAGAAGCTTAAGAACCAGGTGACAAATACAACCTGTCACCAAAGTGTCTTTGGTCACAGATGATCCTATATTTATACATGAATCGGTGCTGTATACAAATCAGATTACAAATGGATTGGAGGATTAAACTACATGCACCAGCAAAACTGACATCTACAAAACAAGTTTCTGTTACATTAAGACCAGTCCTACAAACTGGAACAAGACACATGAAAAAAAATAAACTAGATTCACGCTTCAGCAGATTTTCCCTACCTACAGGTCGTCTGCGTGATACTCTTCTGTCGCTGCCTACTCCAACCTCCTGAGGCCTGAAAGCTCTTGTCAGTGCAGGAGAAATGGAAACCAGCTTCCATGCCAAACATCAAGTCCCTCCTGTCACCTACCTTCCTGCCACTACATTTCATTGGCCACTTCCCAGGTTTTTTTTGCATGTATGCTCAGTTACCACCATCCCATCATCACATACGGTTTTATGAAACCTTTCCTTCACGACACTGTTCTCCCTTAGTCCTACATACATCCTATTTTAAGGACAACTTGGATTCATGTTTCATCTCGAAGTCTGTCAGAAGATCAACACTCAGACTATATCAGGAATACTGATAGAGCTGATGTGAAACCAGTGTTGAGGGGTAGAGATACTAGACAGTAGTCTCTAAGCTAGGGCTATTTCTGAGGCAATTTAAATTTCTGGATTTAATTATTAGGTACATGAGACTGATCCTTTTCTCACTCTGTTTCATTCCAGAAAGCAGCAGGTTTCCCCAGCAACAATGCTGAAATATTTCTCCAAAATTCAAAAGATGCCTTGTTCAAAAGACACTAGGTTATAAAAAAGAAAAACACTAGAAGTCGAAACTTTCAGCCTCAGGGCACTGAGCCAACCCAGAGAGAATATTATCTTCCACCCTTAAACCAGTTCAAAAATAAAAATCAAACAACACTGCTAAAACCACCTCTCAAGTCCTCCAATGGCCTTCTGTTAAAGCAAGAATAAGCTGGAGACAGAGCTGGAGAGGAGGCTCTCTCTATCCTCTAAATTAAATTCAAGTTATTAAAACCAACAACAAAACCTCACCCCCAACAAAAAACACACACACAAAAACTCAATAACCCTCACTCCCAGAGAAGCTACTGCCTTTATCAAGTCTCAGACTGTTCATCATTTCTGGTCCTTCAGTTTTCTCAGGGGGTTCGCCATTGTCAGTTCTGCTTATCCTTCCAAGCATCTTAGACTCTGACAGCTTTTTCAGTAGGCAATTTCTCATAATTAGTTCCTAATTATACATCAAGGCCCACACATTTTTAGAGTTTCTTCTCTTCCTAATGTCTTTTCCAATCCCGTTCACACCCATCATGTCTTGAAACTAATCTGTTTTCTTCCTACTCTACTCAGTATCATAGTTTCCAAGACTTCTTTCATCCCGTTGCTGAGCTCTTCTGGTTTCTCACAACAGAACAAGAAATTTTAAATCAAATAATCACTGCTAGCTGTTGATTGAAAAAATACTATTTAATGGACAACATAAGAAGGATATGGACCTGCTGGAGTGAGTCCAGAGGAGGGCCACAAAGATGATCAGAGGACTGGAGCACCACCTCTCCTATGAGGACAGGCTGGGAGAGTTGGGGTTGTTCAGCCTGCAGAAGAGAAGGCTCCAGGGAGACCTTATAGCAGCCTTCCAGTACCTAAAGGGGGCCTACAGGAGAGATGGGGAGGGACATTTTGTCAGGGAGTGTAGCGATAGGACAAGGGGTAATGGTTTTAAACTGAAAAAGAGCGTAGATTTAGATTAGATATGAGGAAGAAATTCTTTGCTGGGAGGGTGGTGAGGCACTGGAACAGGTTGCCCAGGGAAGCTGTGGATGCCCCATCCCTGGAGGTGTTCAAGGCCAGGCTGGATGGGGCTTTGAGCAAACTGGTCTAGTGGAAGGTGCCCCTGCTCACGGCAGCGGGGTTGGAGCTAGATGATCTCTAAGGTCCCTTCTAACCCAAACCATTCTATGATTCTATGACAACTCATTAGATTTTCACTTTATCTGACCAAGAAGCGGATCTTGTGTTTCAGATTTGAACAGCTGGGCACTGAGTGAAACAGGTACTACTTTCTTTCACATTTTCTTTGGTTTTAACCAAGTCAAGCAATTTTATCAAGCACCTAACTACTAACACTCTCTCTTCCAGAGATCTGCCATGAAATTATAACATATGTACGCAATCCCCTTTAAGACTGTCTGTAAGCAAACAGTCCTCTCTGAGATCTTGCAGTCTGTAGTACTGCTTGATCACATAACCAAAGCACCACTCCATCAAAAACTGTATCAACGACTACATTTATCAACAGGTTGAGTCCCCAGCATTCACCAACTTCAAAATAATGGGCTCAGCACAGGCCAAAACCTGTTTACATTAAAAAAATGTAAGTTAAAATGAACTGTCAAACACAAAATCTTCCATAGATAGATAATGATAGAAAGCTACAGGTGAATTTTATCTAATGTATTTGAGTGTCTCTAAGAATGAAAATACCCTACTATTACTGTATGGTACATTTATGGTGTTAAGTTCTCTTAAAAGTATCCCTCTGAGTGTTGCATATTAAATAACAGTCAATTTTTATCAGCTTTCCAATGAAAAAAAAGCTGCTGGCAAAAAGCTGAAATGTGGTAATACATTTTCTTATTAAACTATACCTTCAGGTGCTGAAGTAAAATGAGTGAGTTGCACCGATTTTGCATATTCAGCAGTTTGTAATTATGAACACTGCAGTGAATACCAAATAACCCATTAATATCCAAGGAAAGGGAAGAGAACACAGCTGAAAAAATGAAGAGTGAAGAACTGCAACATAAAGCATGGTGACCCAAACAAAAGAAAAGGAAAGTAGTGTAAGTTTTCATATCCTTTTAAAAGTATCCTGTTTTAAATCAACGTATTTGTAAGGAGAATCAATGATACTATGAGAATACTGACCAAAAGCTTTTATGTTGTCCATCTTTCAGTCCCAATAAACACGTGCAGTCCCAATAAATGTGAAAATGCAGATTTCTAACAAACAGCTCAGATTCAGAAAACCGGAAGATTGCAGCACAAACAAGACGTAAGGCAAGTGTGAACTATAAAGATGCAAATAAACATAACAACTTAATTGATTTGATTTTGCAACGATAAAAATGAAGGAGGTCTTCAATAAATATTAAAAGATAGTAGAAAAATCAGCAAGTCAGAATTAATATGGGAAAAAAGTGCCTAAGAATGTGTAAAAAGTAATAAATGAATTGCCTTGTATACGAGGAGAGGGGTACTGATAAAAGGAAACTAATAAACCGCAAAAGGATGAAACAAGATCACAGGCAGATGATATCATTAAGTAAAGGAATCGTCATCAATTTTTCTGAGAAGCCTAAGGCAAAATACCAAAACCCGAGACAAATGTTTTCTTGATTAGGAAAAAATAAGTTAACCCTCTTAATTACATCTTTCATTTAAATAAAATAAACATAAGCTCAGAGGAGGTATGATACATAATATGCTACCAGCCAAATTAGACTGATGATGATGAGTCCATCATTAAACCTTGCTACTGTGTATTAAGCACACAAGGTTTGAAGGACAACAGAAAAGCTAGGAGGGAACCAAAATCTACAGCTTCCCCATCTTTTACTCTCATCTGGCCTGTTACTTTTGTCTGGTCTACTCCCATCAGGAACAAAGGATGTCTGACCTCATCCATAATCAGAAATAATCCTTTAACGTGTTCTCTAGCTACTGTTCCAGTTCCCTCAGCTTCATTTAACTTACCAACCTTTTAACTCATATTTTAATTAGGGGATTTTTTCTAACCTAGATAATTTTGCCTGAAATGAGCAACAGCACAAGCAGACAAACAAGCTAATCTAGGGAAATGGTAACCTGTTTCCCTGGCTCAGCTGAAGTCAAAAGAAAAGGTACATCCAAGGCCAGCTTTGTCAACCTCCTCCATTCCTTCTTGGATTCCCATTAGTCCAATTTATTAATTTATTTATTTTACTACAACGACTAAAACTTAAATGTTTAATCTAACATATCCAGAACTTACAACACTTTTCTGATATACTTGCCACGGTTTCTCATTAGTTTATTCCGAGCCAAGGTGTGGAAGTTACCTCATATTTATATCTTCTTTCACCTTTACACTGCTAAAGCACTACAAAACAGTTTTGTTTGAAGCAAAACAAAACGAGCAATGGACACAGGACAGGGTGGGCATGAAGGCATACAGTATACTTCCATACATTACAGAAAGTCTAACTATTTTATCAGGACAGAAATGCCTGTATAATGTCTTCATGGTCTGACATTAAAACCAAAACTTTCTTAACTCAGTCCTCACAATGTAAAGTTTCACTTCGTGTGTTGTCAGACTTCCTTCAGAGCAGCACCTCCAGAGAAGAGTCCCATTAAAAAGTGTTAAATACACACAAAGACAATTCAGTTATTGCTATATAGAACTTACCAGAACAAGAGATCTGACAAAGCAGGAGAACAAGAAACAGTTCTTCCGAAACTACACACACTACAACTGCTAAAACCTAATAACCATTTTTCTTACTTAACTGCAGAAATTTAAGCAATTTGCCTGAAAATGAAAAGCAGTTATTCAGCAGATCTGGAAACAGAATCTGGACAGCCTGTTGACCCAGCCACACATCCATTTTTTCCTTCTTTCTATGCACCATATCTATGAAGTTTCAAATGCAAGCTTTAGAAAAATCTGTGATTTTCAGCATCTTCCAGCAAGAATGCTGTCAAATTAGGCTAACAGCTTATTAATACTACTGAGGGCTGTTAAATAATATTCATTTAGTAAGTCAGGTGAACAAGCAATTAATCCAAATGTTTGAACATTTAAAAACACTATTCTGCTGAACACTTAAAAATATTGTTGAACTGAAAGCATCCAGACAGCCAGTAATTCCATTAAGAAAAAAAAAGCATTCATGAATGTATTAAGTCTTATGCTTCCTTCTTAGATGCCAGAGCTCTGTGGTAATACACGAATTGAGGTCTGAGTGTCAAATCTCATTCAGAAACTCAGAGGTTTGATTTTTCGCCAAAAATCCAGGAAGGTACTTGGCTCATTTGGTAAAATTTGTCTTCAGAAAATAATAGATTTTCAGAGGTAACCCATGTCACTTCAACTTGCATATGCAACATTTAAGAAACTGGACACATAATAATGGACTAATTAACACAGCGTTGCAGACTTGATGTCTAGACAAGATAAGACATTTCAAGAATCCCTGCTACTCATGCTCATAAAGGAACAACAAAGAGATAGCCTTTTGTGTAACACCAACGCTGAATTGCTCCAATTGTGAATTTAACACCAGGGACATATTTGTCATCACTTCTGAAAAAAAACACACTTCGGCACATTACTTGCTAAAAGCACAAGCTGATCCTTAACTATATAAAAACAGAAACTAAACAACTCCAAAACAATACTTGAATGTATAGTGCATGTTATTAAATGCAAAAACATAAAAAAGTGCATGAAATTGTCACATCAGCAACCTATGGACATTCACTGACCTTGACATACCAACGCAAAATTCTCTGCTACACTGTTCTCAAGTACACAGACCAATCTTTTAAACACCTATTTAATGGGCTTCTATAACACCAAATTTCAAAATTGTAATTGTGGAAGAAAGAGGGAAAGGCACATTCAAAGGCACAAGGAAATACCTAGCTTAAAAAAAAGCAACCAAACAAAACCCAACCAACCCAGAAAGCTAATCACCTCACTGTTTTTGTTTTTAAAAACTCTCCAAAGTTTCTGATTGCTTACAAATAGAACATCAAAAGCTACATCATGGATCTAGACCCTACTTCACGGGATATATTAAAACACAAAACACACATTAATGCTGCAGGATTTTCCTTCAGTGCAAAGAGGCACAAAGATGGAAAGAAAGAGGCACCAAGATGGAAGGGATCAGTTTTCCCAGTACCTGCCATGCGGAAGTGCCAGGAAAGCTCCTGTTCTACCAACCACAAAATGGCAGCGCCAGAAGGTCCTGGGAACTCAACCCCTTCCCTGAGAGCAGCTGAACCCACTCTAGGTGAAGCAGGTCCCAATAGGCAGGTGAAGCCAGCCAAAAACGGGACCACAGCAAGGAGCTGGGACTCCGCAGTTCAAGAATAGGGACAGGAAATTGCCAAGTGGAGCAGGAAGCAGAAACCATGTCCTTGGTGGAAGGAAAGCATGTTCTGGAGAACAGCATGCAGGACTGTGATGGCAGCTGAGCTCAGAGACCACTGAAATAAGCTGTCCAGAGAATCAGTGGAGTCTCCCTCACTGGAAATATTCATGACTCGACTTGACAGAGCCCTGAATGACCTGGTCTAAGGCCCCTAAGAGAAGACTGGGCCAGGTAAGGTCCCATGCAACCTGGACATTTCTATGATACTGCCACTATGCCTGTCATTTCAAAGACGAGACCAGAGACTTCCAGGATCTGCGGTCCCAGTTCAGCAATGTTCTCAAGTGCCTGTGCATCTTCAACCATGTTCTTCCTTCCCAAGTAATACTGGCAGACTTTAAATCAAACTTTGGAATTTTTCTAGTTTGAGAGTCAAACAGATAATTCCTGGTTCTGTTCAAACAGTGTCTGTATTCTTCCGAGCCTTTATCCATTAGCAAAACTGCTATTCTGCTCTCTATGTCAGCTTCAGTTAATACTTGCAAAGCAACTGCAGGCTCTTAAAACAGAGTCACTAAATAGCAAACAGCAAATAGCACTTGTTTGACAATTTTCAGCCTGTCATGTCAGCACACAAAGAATTCTATTTTTCTTCAAATTACATGATTTTACATGAATGCTTGTAGTAAGTCCCCCATCAAACAAATAATATACAAATACTTTGTTGATGAGCAGAGCGACCGTTTACAACCACATTCCATCTAAAATTCTGACTTTGGTGATTGTGTTATTGTAACAGAAGGAAGGCAGAGGGAACTTTACAAGACTGATGAGCGATACGTAAGATACAGAGATGGATTTATTTAAACGGAACACCTGTATGAATATTTCATTTAATTGCTTAAGGGATTTTTTTTGTTGTTGTTTTTTCTTAAGAGAAATAACAGACTACATCACAAGCTGCCATCCCCCTCTCCTACCCAGGGCATCAGGCTGCCTGTTTCTCTGCTGTACAGCAACAAATTTAGTCATTGTGACACTGTATGTGTTCTGTCAGCACAGTTTTTTGCCTCTGGGTTTACCTGAAATAGTACCATACTATGAAGTAAAAGTACATATTTGGAAAATTTTACTCTTCTTCCTGGATGGAGCTTTGGAGACAGATGGATATGGAGAGGACAAAGCAAAAAGGGCTTTATCAGGAGTTTGGAACAGCATGAATACCTGGGAATCAGGATGAGAATAAATATGAACTGGAAAGCAAACGTAACGAAATTGGGTGCTCCAAGAGAAAGCAGAAAAAACTTGGGAGGACAGAAGCAGAAGAGGTCAAGCCTTCTAACCAAGACTTACTTTCTCAAACGCTAGCTGGACCCTCACCAATTCTTAGAGACATACAGTGGCACAAGAAGTTATTTCTACCCTGCCTGATTTATTAATTTATTTATTTCAAATACTTTAATAGATGTCCTGTGAAGACTGAAAACCCATCTTTTGGGAATTTCGCTTTGCAGAAGGATTACAGCTTCACCATTTTTGCAGCATAACTCTTTGCAATAAGTATTTTATTTTAGTAATCCTTCCACAAAATTACATTCCAGAAATAATACATTAAAACCAGCTATTCAGAAGGTATTTTAAAGACCTGAATGAAATTCAACTGGAAAAAAAGTCCAAAGAACAAAAAAAAAATCTGCTGTTGAGTCTTCAAGACAAATAATCAGAAACAAATTATATAAAAGCTTTCTTATAAATGTATTCTATATTTCATTATCAAGTCAGTCTTCTTATTCCTAAAGTGCATTACAACCTACAGTTCACTTTTAATATTTAAACGTTACATCTATATAAACAATACAGCATGACTAGCAATAGTATTAAATTTGCACGTTAAAGACTAATTTTACTGTGTAAAAACCAGAAACATACTTTCAGTTAAACAATAGTAAAACCAGTATAAATTATATTGAGAAGTTAATCCAAAGAACCTTTAGTAAGCAGTTCACCACAAGGCTGTAAATTTAATTTCCATTCCACTCTTTGCTCCCTCTCTCATTCCTTGTCAAAGGTGGAGAACTCAAGCCACACAGAATTAAACCAAATTTACTTTCAGATGCTGACAGCTCAAAGTCAACGGAACAGTGTGCAAACTTCTACAGAGAGACTACTTCCATATACGGTAGGAAGATTCACAGTATTTCACAATTATGAAAAGCATCAGGATTATCACAACAGTAAATTTTCTGGATTTTCTTTTCCAAATTGCTGAAGCAGGAGTCACTTTTAAACATCTATCTGAAAAACACATAGGTCATTTTACAGCCTTCTGTTTAAATGATTAAATACGTATCTTGTCCAGCTCTCAAAAAATCCACAGTACCCGATTTTATAAAAAAATAAGAATCTTGTTCAGTTTAATAAAATGTATTGAAGATGCTTCCAGTATCACTCTAAAATCTTATTTTAATTCTGCAGAAGCTGAGAGCTTCAATATTCAAATCAACAACAGGAGAAACTAGTTCTATGAAATCCAAATATTTTTAAGTTACTCCTCAGGCTTTTCTGAGCTAAGTTCCTAAAAGTATTCTGTTTTACAGAACGTAATCTAGATTTCCTTAGAGATAAGTGCAAACTCTACCAAACACAGTAACATTAGATCATACTGAAAACAACATTTGGGTTTTATGCCCAAATTTTCATCTGTCTTCACTATAAACCTGTCCTGAGGACCTAGGGGAAGACCTTAATGGGAAATAAGCCAATCACAGATTCACCAGCATCAGGCTAAATAATCACAATTGCTATTTTTTAAAAATCTGCTCCTAGTCTTTTCAGTTTGTCATTTTTAAATAGTCGTAAGTTTATGCATTTGGTAGTAGTTGATTTAGGCCAGGTACAACCTGGTGATCAGACACACAGGGATAAACAAACTGCATCACGACCCTCATAGTTAGAGCATGCTGTGGTTAACTCCATTCCAGCCTGACCCAGCACACGTGCAAAGCCTTGCTCACCAGGAACATGATTATGCAAAGTGAACTTTAAGAGAATAAATAAATAAATAAATAAAAACAGAAACAAAAAACATTGAGTAGAAAGTTGTTTTTCAAGTGTCAAGAAAAAAGGAACACCAGTGTTACAGTAGGGGAAACACGCCCACAGGCAACAGAACAAAGACTGCTAGAATTAAGATGGAAAACGAAGACCTAGAATAAGCTTATCTGAAACAAGACCAGAGACCTATTTTCTTAAAGATGTTATTATGAGATAATCACGAAGGGGAAAGTGATCTATATTTTCCTTCCACCCATCCCGTCCTCACACTGAAAACATTGTAAATCAGAGCAAGTTTGAAGAAAAATCACCTCTTTCGCCCACCCAAATTATAAAATTTAAATGCAAATTCCAGAGTTGGATAGAGTTGCATTTACGCCAGAAAGATCAAGCCAGAAAAATCTCCAATCTCTCCATTTAAAGTAATAAAACTATGGAAACAAACAATTTTGATTGTCTACAACAAATAAAATTGAAAAGGTTATTGTGGATAGCTTCCTTACTGTGAAGTGACATGATATTAAAGATTAATACATGAAAAATCTTCCACTGAAGCTCCTCAAAAACAGAATGTTACAAGAAGAGTAATAGAAATCTTGTTTTGTATTAAATCAATCCCTAAATACTCAACACAAGAGACAAGAATACAAATTTTGAACACAATATCCCTCCCTCATCCAAATATAAAACACTGCAGTCAAAGCAAAACTTAATGGTACTTAATCCTCAGAGAATGACAAAGACACTGAGATTCAAATCTGATTTTAAAAAACCCAAACACAAAAACCCAACAAAACAAAATCCCCCCCCCAAAACCCACAACCAGAAAACCCAACCCAACAGGCAGCTTCTAGCATTCAATTCCAAACTGTATCTATTTAAGGAAATTGCAGTGTAAAAGCAATTTTTGATAATTTGATCTCATGTAAAGCCTTACATTTTAATTGTATTTGAAATCATCTGTATTATATTTGATTTTGAAACAATTATTCAAAGAAGCAGTCGTTTTCTTGGCTTGCAAAATAGCAGGTGTTGCAGAAAAAAAAAAAAGTTACAGAAAACTACCACTAATTCCCACATGCACCTAAATGCCATGCTTCTTCAGTAATGTACAAAATTAAATAGCTGGAGATGTTATGATCACATCATCTCAAGAAATCAGGTTACATTCATATTATGCTCCAAGGAGGAAAAAAATAAATCAACGTATATCTAGCAGATCGAACCATTACACAGGTACTGTGTCAGTGACAAAACACCAAGAGGACTCACCTGTTCAATCTCCTTCGTCTTAGTTGCAATTGCTTTTGAGCGGCCAAGAAGCTGACCATCCTCATATAATTCTGTACTATCCGTTATATTTGTTTCTGTTTCCTCTGTTTGTTCGACGTATAATGGAGCTGAAGATCCAGCCTAATAAAAAAAAAAAAAATTCAGAGTTTTAGAGCAAAATAAAAACTTTAAAGGGTGAAAGCAAAACTAAAAACCAAAATACAGTCGTTCAATTAGATATGACTTCGCTCATCGAGACTATTAGTGAAGTATTATTGCTACAATCTAACTGATACAGAAATACAGATTTTAAACACGTAGAAAACATGACATCATAAAAAACCTATGACTCAGTCTTTACTGTGTAAAGACAATGATGTCAGATAACCTTTACCTACCCTTCTGCCGAGAAGGAACTTGTGGTATGTGATATTTATAACACCAGCTAGCAAGAAATCGACAATGAAAGCAGGATTAGCTTTCTGGGGAAGGATAAAAGCAACAAAATCAAAGGTAAATAGGCAATGACAAAATCAAAAGGCTGTCCGAAAGAACTCTTGCAGCATTCAGGGCCACAGGTTAAATATTAAAGGAACAGAGATACATATTGTAGAGCAAAAGCAAGCATGTGCTTAGATGACTCCTGAGAATATGAGAAATCTTACTGAAGTACTGGAATTGCATAAGCATCTCTCTAAAACAGAGATTAAGACAGTATCCCTGCCCCAAAGAAAACAGACTCCCACTCCAAGGAGTCCATATAGATGATGCAAAAAGAGAAGAAATTACTACAGCATATTTACATGCAATATTACAGAACAGATTTCTAGAGTAGTTAATTTTGGGGGCCAGAATAAGATTTGAGAATTGAAGAATATGCATAAAAGTATTTTCTACTATTTAAAAATAAAAAGGTGGAGAATTTTAAGACTTAACTAATGTGAAAGAGAAAAGCATTAGACAAAAAAAGGAAGCTTAAGTGGTCCTGTGAGCAACAGAGCAATATAAACCATGAAGATTGCACATTTGCAGTAAATCATGAAATGCCCAAGACGGAGTAAAGGCTGCTGAAAATTTCAGCACAACACAAACTTCAACTATTAAGCACTACATACACTAAACTGGAAAAAGTTAAAAACTGTTGCAATTCACACATGCCAGGCTCAGGGCAAGAAGTATCCTTTCTTCCAGGACTCAAAATAAGATGCCTCACCTCCTTCAATTAGCATTCCTGTAGCACACTTCCTTAGGCAATAAATCACCTCAGACTCTGCCATAATCAACTGCAATTGTTTCATTTTGAATCTTTCTTTATTTTGAACCTTTTTGCCACTGCAATTTTCTCTGAGGCAGAGAGGAAGCATTAAACAACTCTTCTCCATATGGCCAACTCTGTTCTTTCCCCCCTTGCATTACCTTCCCCTCATAGAGAACAGGAGTGACAATTCTCTTCACCGTTACTCCCCTGAAATGGGAAGTGTCCACGCATGTGTTCTCCTCTGTATGGCATTCACACTTGGATCAATTTGCTGCTTCTTCTTCCTCAATCCAACTCCTCCCCCCATTTTTTTTTTTTTAATTTCTTTTTCATGGAGGGAAATTAACAGTTTATTTATCCAACTGGGTCTTCCTGTCCAGTATCATGAAACTGTTGATGCATTCAACCATTACATCAACGGACAGGACTTAAAAGTCCAGATAAATATGGATTCAGTGAGTTCATTTCTCTAATCTAGCCCTTAGGTTCCACAAGCACAAAATACATCAGGAAATCTGATGCTTGCCAAGATGCTTTTATTTTCCCCCAAATTATTTTCAAACAAATATAAAATACAAAGTCAATTATAAAGTTTAAGACGTGACTTTGTAAAGTAGGTGCTATTTTGTTTTTGTAAGAGTGCCTCTAAAGTTGAACAAAGTGAAAGTTGAAGATGAAATGATCAGAGAATTAAACCAGACTATTTTACAAAAAGACATTACAGGACATTTGGTTTGTTTTAAATGACAAATACATCTTCCACCAACATAGCAGAATCCAAAAAAGACATCCTATCCAAAAGCAGCATAACAAAACAAAGACTGAAAAGGGCTATAATCATGCTTCAATACAGCAAGAGGTAGAAGACAAGGAGGGGCAAGAACAGATGGGTATAAACTGGCAATTAAACAACAACGATTAACGAAATAAAGGTTCTGAGGAATCTTTCTGGGTACCTACTGCAGTACCAAAGCAAAAGTTTAATTTTTAATATAGAGGAAAACTGCTTTCTGAAATGGAATACATGACACAGCACTCAGTAAACCACAGTTTCTTTTCTAGTCTTGTATTTTACATGTACACTTGTATTTTGACTCATAAGTACCTTGATAATATTAAGGAGTTCAGTAGACATACAGACTTACATTAGTGCAAGAGTTTCTTGGAGAAGCCCTGGGAGAGCTGGAGCCTTATTTTGTCAGTTGTAGCTTAACACAAATTCAAATTATACTAACAAAACCTACTCTGCTTTCGTGTATTTTAATAAATAAATAAATAAATAAATCACAAGGCTTTAGTCTCTCTCTCACTCCCTTTCAACAAACATTTAACAAATTACAAATTCAGGGGTAAATTAAAAATTGTGCCTTTCAGAAGGGTACAGAAAAACAAGTCTGTTGTTGTAACACTTTAAAATAAACAAATTAATACTCCTGTCTTACATCATACTCTGTTATTTCAGGTAAATTGGTTTCATCAGCCTTCTCTGACTTTTCAGCTGCCCACTTGCTTGCAGCTTCTGCAAGTTCCTTTTCCGTTAGTCTGTTGCTTTTATCCAAGGCCTGTACAAAAACATTACAGTCAAAGTTTAACATGAAATGTATTTCCACAGGGCAAAACGTCTTCAAAACGAAAATAAACAGTTATTCAGATCCCTGAAACATTTTAAAATACGGGAATAAGGATGCTGAAGCTATTTCATTTGCCGACTGATTTCTTTAAAAAGGAAAGTGGGTGGGGACAGAGCAGAGAAAAATGAAAAGAGGAAAAAGAGATAAATCAATGAAGTTCAGCAAAATGTTAAAAGAAGCACCATACTTTCAGAACCAGTTTTATTAAATTCATGGGACAGAAATAACATAAAAGTTATTTGAGACCATTTGAGTTGAAAGAGATTTGGATCAAATGAGCACTAAGAAGTCAGACACAAATGTGGAATGATCCAATAATTCAATGTGATTTTCAGGCATAAAAGGTTGTAACAAATTTAAACTAAACTATTAAATACTGTGTAGGATATAAAACCTATGCCAGTTAGGAAAAAAAGATTTTATACATACTTTAAATGATCAGAGCTGCTACCATTAAAATTCATTATTTTTTATTTGAGGGGAACACTGACCATTTATAATAGAGTCAGTCATGGCTGTATGGGCTTTTAATATACCTTTTCACATGGAAATACTCATATAATTAATATTTTAAAATTTATTTCTCTCTAAGAATGTGATTTGGCTTTTACTAATAGAGCAACAAACAGACAATGACTAACATCCACGCACCAAAAACAGGTTCGGAATAGCCAGCTGGATAAATCTTGTTACCCTATGTGGGTATTCCATTTAAATCAACTGTATGTATAGAAGCATCCATCAAAAAATCTATACTACTCTAGTATTAAAAACTGCAACACTAAGACGGATATCTAAGAAAAGATACAAAAATCCTACTGCCTGAAAAAGGTTGTCACAATTTCTACCCAATGCTTGTTCCACCTTAGCATACAGATGGACAAAAAAAAAAAAGGCAAATAAAAAAAACAAATGAAAAAAACCAACACTCCCCCCCTTATCATTAGTTTATTTAAAATTACATAAATGACCAGAAGAAGCAAATACTGTGACCCGTAATAATACTGCTTCATTTTCAGACCTTTTGTGCTTATCTCAAGTAAAATACTACCCAAACACCTCTTGGTGCTGTAGTATGGCATAAGTATACAGTTCACAGAACTCTTCCAGGATTCTGCGTCATAAAGACACCACCTGTATCACAATCCAGAAGTACAACACAATGTTCAAATAGGAATCCCTCTTTTCCACAATTGTAAATTACAGAATTATAATCAGTGAAGTCAGGAGGTGACAAAGTTTGATATGCAGGGGTATGAAAAGGATTCTTAAAAGAAAGGGCTAATATAATTCATAGAATAATTAGCCCAGCTCACCTTTCCAAACTACACGATTATTCTTACACTACTCTCACTACAAACTATTGTCTGCCAAGTTTTTTGCCCCATGTTCTTATTCCCCATAGCATGCCTGCCTTTTACCTTTAACGTGATTTTTCCCTAGCTGCCAAAAAATCTTCTATTGTGGTTCTATTATGAATCTCTCCCTTTCCTCAAATGTAGGTCTGGCCAATACTAGCAAAAAGAAAATACCAGTCTATTTGTCAACGACAGCTGACTTTGCATGAAATGAAGATAAATAAAATCTCACACAACTTAAGAATACTCTTCAGAAGCCAGAAACTAACCACTCTAGTATGTACCAGAATACAGCAAAAAGAATCTGTTTAATTTAATCTTACTAAATGTAACTCTATAGGTAGCATGTTAATAAATATGTATTAAAAAAATAGAGTGCATTTTATGTAATAAAGTAACGGTATTTTCACAGGTACACCACAACTGAAAAGAAAGAACAGGAACATATTTCTCAGAGGAAATATGTTTACAGCTTCTTAGGCTGCAAACTTGCAAGAAATGAACAACCTAGTGTATCTCATAAAAATCAACCAAACTTTCCTCCCTGCCTCAAAACTGAGATGTCTTCTTTTCTTGTTTTAACCTTATGCATAGCATAAGTACAGAAAAAGTCTGTTAGTTTTCTGCTTTCTTTGCTGGGAAGTTTTCCCTGTCTCACATATCTGCCTTTTGCTCTAATTATGTTGGATATAGCCTCCAAGGCTTGCAGTCCAGACAGTTATTAAAGAAAAACACAAAAGACTTCATGCCATAGTCAGTTAAACAGGTGGTTAAGATCAGATAACACCAACATGTATTAATTCACATGCATGAATATGTAAAAAAATAATTATAAGACAGATAAGAATACCTTTCCAGATTTGCATATAGTTACTACAGTGAAAAGAGATATTGCTGTGGAAGCATATAGCTTTGTAAGTATTTCAAAGCTAAATTATAACTTAGAGCATTATAGATTAAAGGAGATAATTTTCAAAGTATATAACTCATTTCTCAAGTCTAAGTGGATTGTAAGACCCTGGCCCTAAAGATGTTCATCATGTTTTGACAAGACTTTTTCTGTTGCTATTTCTATGTTGGTGAAGCATTTATGTAATTTAACTGGTCACTGTAATCCAGCCATCACCCCAAGAGCCTTCACTGATAGAAGACTGTACATTACAAGCACGGGACTTCACGAGAAAAGCAATAAAAGGCCACTGAAGTAATTCCATTTCTGCAGCTGATGCATACCCAATAAATATATGTATTGTCTGGGGAAATGATTTCCATGAAATAGGAAGTTTCATTTCGTGTAGCTTACATCATGTGGATATCCACTGCCAGCAGATATATGCAAACTGCTGGCAATAAAAACAATACAGCGTAGATCAAACCTGACTGAAGAAGAAAGCAAAACATTTAAAGAACACTTTATAGTTCCAGCTCACACTGCATATTAATACGAGAGCAAGAGATTTTGCAATGCCTCCTTGTTCTCAAAGGGTTGTATTAAACAGGGATTTGGTATTAAGCTGTAGTATGTTGAATCTGTAAGAAAAATAGGTGAACTAACTATAAAGTTTACTTTATAATCCAAATAGCTGTTGTGCATAACAGCTTTTATCTTACTTTCCCTATTTACATGGCCGAAAACATATTGCTTGCCTCCCACCTTAAGGACATTGGCAATTAGCTAATGCCTAGCACAGTGGTTCTAGAAGGGCTGCATAAGGGATAAGTACTTAGAATGACATAGCACAACCAAAGCCTGATTTTTCCCCACCTAATTATTTCCTTCAGTCTCACCTTCTCGAACAAAAAGTACCTTTCTTTCTTCCAATTTTTTTTTGTTTAAGCATTCCACTGCCTTTATTAAAAAGACCTCAAGAACCAGGATAGTACACCATGCTACTTAGGGTGAATGCTACTTTTTAATAGGACCTTATTCACTTAGAACAATATAACGCATTGTTTCTTTATTTCTCATTAAAGTATTTCTCAACAATTTAGAGAAAATACTCCTGTGGAAGTGTTCGTTTTAACCTCAGATATAATTCACAGGCAAGCAGTCTGTGATGTAAAAATGCTTTTGCTGCCACAGGACAGAGAGAACAATATTGAATGCGGATTGTTCGTTAGTATTTATTAGCTTGTCCGTTTAACTAATTAGCAAGATTATGTAGTTGGTACTCAGCCCACAAGATTTTTTTGATGGGAAATCAGCAGCATCATTTAGAACATAAAATGGCATTTACCAAACGATCTTGCAATGTGGCTCCCTCCGCAAGTAAACGCTATCATTCTTGCCACATCCTCAAGCAGCTCTGCTTCCAAGTCAACTCTGCTATTCACATTATCTTCCCCGCCAGTCAGACACTTCACCACAGTGTCTCCAAATCCACTCACAGCTTAGGAATCACTAAAGGATGGAGTTCAGTGCAAGTACAGGCTCGTCCAGTTGATCTGTTTCTCCTAAAAACTGCTTCCCCATTCTTTTTCTAGCATACTCCTTACTTTGGAAAATGACAGTTTTAGATACATACAAAACTCCCTTCCTCCTAAAATGAGACAGTGAATACAGAATAAAAAGGTCTGTCAGTGTCATCATCAGATACACAGCATCATCTGTACCTTACTGCCAGATAAGGGAAACCTATCCTCTGCTGGAATGCAGAGCAATTCAAGATGTTCCTTTCCTTAACAGCTGCGTAAAGTGTCTCCTTCTAACTGAGGAAAAAATCCAACAACAATGAGCAATCTGAAACCATGGTGAGAAGTACTTGAAAATTCACCTTTGATGAGGGTACTGCTGTGGAGCCTGAAGGTGATGCATCTCTTGATGTTTTCAGTGACTGAACTGACGTTCTCTCTTTACCTACAATTAAGAAAAAAATAATGACTGTGAAATTATAATAAGATATAGGTTGCAAATATACTCATTGGCTTAGAAAAATTGCAATGAAATTCACTCAAGTCAGACATGAAATCTACACACTCCATCATCTGATAAATATTGATAACACTTCTCTTTACAAAGAGAGAAGAGATATAGCTATATTATTTCACATATTTAGGAAAACCCGTTGTCCTTTTTTTTCAACATTATCTGAAAGGGCGTTTCAACATGATTTGGCAAGATGATGTGGTTTTACTTTTTAATATTCCTGTAATAATATAAACAGTTGAAATATTAGACACCAGTCAATCACTCCAGGAAATCAGGCAGTGAAGGAACTAGTTTAGCAGGCCACAGCGCGTTGAAAAGCCCTGCCACGGGAAACAGTCCTGTTTTGTATCAACCACAGGCTAGATGCTCTTTGTATTATCACGTGTTTTTCTTTTAAGAGTTAAAATCAGCAAAATGACAATTCAAATTCACTGTGCTAATCATTCACAGTCTGTGCATAGCCTTGCCACAGACCGGTTACAGGCAGCCCGCAGCAGCAGACCTGGCTGCAGTGTGAACTACTAGTTTTCAACCTGTGGTCCGTGGATTACTTCTAAGGGATCAGCAAAAGGTAAATACAGAAAGCAAATGAGTCGTCAGGAGGTCTAAATTAACTAAACTATTCCCACTCACTGGGAAATGGTTGACAATTCACAAATGGAAAACAATACAGACTTACCTTGGCTTCCATTAAATTTGTATCAATACAATTAAAAAATGGATGAATGAAAAAGTCTATCGAATACTTATGAAAATTGGAATATAAATTATTTTAGTAGAACCATAAACAAATATGGCTTTAATTTAATGAGTCGAAACAATAAAGAGCAAACATGGCATCTCGCTCCTAATAGCTGAGCTATTTTATGGCATTGAGCAAAAAAAGAAAATAAGACTGCATCGTGTTGTGTATTTTAATATACCACTACCTACACAAAAAATGTAAGGAAAAGTCTATGCAAAATGCGTATTTTTAACAATAGGAAATGTTTCAAGAGGTATTTGAAAAGTTGGTCTTCTATTCTTTCCCCACATTTTCATACCATATGTATAGTGCAGACTTAATACAAAGCAAAGATCAAACACCTGCTCATCTCTGCACATTGTTAAAGGCAAGTGAGTTACTGCGATGATCATAGAATCATAGAATTGTCTAGGTTGGAAGAGACCCTTGGGATCATCGAGTCCAACCATCTACCCTACTCTACAAAGTGCTCCCCTACACCATATCCGCCAACACCACATCTAAACGTCTCTTAAACACATCCAGGGATGGTGACTCAACCACCTCCCTGGGCAGTCTATTCCAATGCCCAACCACCCTTTCTGTGAAAAATTCTTTCCTAATGTTCAGTCTAAACCTACCCTGTTGGAGCTTGAAGCCATTCTCTCTTGTTCTGTCATTAATTACCTGTGAGAAGAGACCAGCACCAACCTCTCTGCAGTGTCCTTTCAAATAGTTGTAGAGTGTGATGAAGTCTCCCCTCAGCCTTCTCTTCCTCAAACTAAACGGTCCCAGCTCCTTCAACCGGTCTTCATATGATTTGTCTGCTAGGCCCTTCACCAGTTTCGTTGCCCTCCTCTGCACTCGCTCCAGCACCTCGATATCTCTCTTGTATTGCGGTGCCCAAAACTGGACACAATACTCGAGGTGTGGCCTCACCAGTGCTGAGTACAGGGGCACAATCACCTCCCTACTTCTGCTGGCCACGCTATTTCTAATACAAGCCAGGATGCCGTTGGCTTTCTTGGCCACCTGGGCACACTGCCGGCTCATATTCAGCCGCTTGTCAATTAGAACCCCCAGGTCTCTTTCTGCCAGGCAGCTTTCCAGCCACACCTCCCCAAGCCTGTAGCGCTGCATGGGGTTATTGTGGCCCAAGTGCAGAACCTGGCACTTGCCCTTGTTGAAACTCATACCATTGATGTTGGCCCAGTGATCCAATCTATCTAAGTCTCTCTGTAGAGCTTCCCTGTCCTCCTGGGAATCAACACTCCTGCTTAACTTGGTGTCATCTGCAAACTTGCTGATGATACACCCTATGTCCTTATCAAGATCATCAATAAAGACGTTGAACAGAAATGGTCCCAACACTGAGCCCTGAGGCACACCACTTGTGACCGGCCGCCAGCTGGATTTAAATCCATTGAGCACCACTCTTTGGGACCTTCCAGTCAGCCAGTGCTTGATCCAGCAGATCGTATGCTCATTCAGGCCGTGCGAAGCCAGTTTTTCCACAAGAATTGTATGGCGGACAGTATCGAATGCTTTTTTAAAGTCCAGGTATACAATATCAACAGCCTTTCCCTCATCTAATATTCTGGTAATCTTGTCATAAAAGGAGATCAGGTTCGTCTGGCAGGACCTGCCTTCCATAAACCCATGCTGACTAGGCCTGATCCCCTGGTTGTCCATTATGTGGGTTTTGATGGCACTCAAGATGACCTGCTCCATGACCTTCCCTGGTATTGAGGTTAGACTGACAGGTCTATAGTTACCTGGATCCTCCTTTTTGCCTTTTTTTTGGTAGATTGGTGTTACATTTGCCACCCTCCAGTCCATTGGGACCTCCCCAGTTAGCCATGATTTCCTGTAAATGATGGAAAGCAGTTTGGCGAGCACATCTGCCATCTGATGTTGAAGGACTACCAATCCACGCAAAAGTGTTCACAGCTACTGATGGGTCTTTTGAAAATGCTACCAAAAATAGTTGGGGAAGTTACTCTGGCAAAAGCAAACATTTGAAATTGTACTTCAACTCTTGATTTCAAGATGATGCTAAGTGGAGACGATATTTAAGTAAGGCTGCTTGCTATGTTTTTAAGAATTTCTAGTAGCCATAAAACAAAAGTTGAATTATGAATTACCTTTAACTAAAAAAAGCTCTTTAACAATGAAAAGAAATAGCAAAAAGGAAAATCTGTAAAAAATTTAAAGTTCCTATAAATACAAAGTATATGACAAAACCAAAAACGTAAAGATAGACATAATCATGTCTTTAATCTGTCACACTCTC
The DNA here is from genome assembly GCA_013398815.1 of Ibidorhyncha struthersii. Classification (NCBI taxonomy): domain Eukaryota; kingdom Metazoa; phylum Chordata; class Aves; order Charadriiformes; family Charadriidae; genus Ibidorhyncha; species Ibidorhyncha struthersii. The sequence goes on along the minus strand of VZSZ01008626.1, from coordinate 279,265 downwards.
TAAAGCACAGAATCTCTCCCTTGACACCGCCAAGTAACACAGATGTTTTGCTCCTGTGATACCTGCTTTTAAGTCCCATGGATGAGCTACCTTCTTTAAAATTTACAGACTACTCCAACTTTGCCTCCTACATCCCTCCCTCATCACACTGGATTCTTTCAAGATTATCTCAGTTGAGCGGATTATATGTATCAGCTTGAGTAAATGAAATAGACTGATATAAATGGCACGAAATTATTCTAAGTTAAGCAGAGAGAGAAACCACCATTTCCATTATGAGGAGGCCATTTTCTCTGAATGTGTGTGGCTACTTTGAACCCACAAGCCCTACCTACACAACTGAACACGATGCTTTCCAAGCGCCACTACTTGCCTTCTTGCATCTCCTCAGCATACCACTCTACAAGCCCCTTAGTGACTGGCCCGGTGAAGGAATACCACCTTGCTGCTCTCCATCCCCTCTCACCATGGCTGAATGCTTGTCCCTTTCCATGAGCCCTTTCCCTCCCTTTAGCAAGCTTCTTTACGTCCCCCCAGTTTTCCTTGTTCAAATCCTGTATTTATCCTGATTTATAAAGGCTGAAGAGCATGGGATATTCCTCCTTCAGTGGAAGACATCAGGCCAAACTGATTCAGACAGCATAATTTTAAACCGTATTATGATATTTAAAAAGATGCCATATTGTAAGTTCTGTATGAAATGGTATATACTTTCACATGTTGTAAATCTATTTAAGTACAGACTAAAATGTACTGCTGACATATGAGATGTCTCACTTTATGTTCCTTTTAAATATGTAATATATGAGCTTACCTAAGACAAATCATATTCAAACACAATTCTAAAAGTATTATTTGAGCTATTTATACTACGTGAACAGGCCATTTTAATTTAGTAATCTAGAGGAACAGTTTAGTAGTTCCATTTTCCAGGGAACAGGCAGTTATAAAGAAATAGTGCTATGTACAAGCCATCCGGTCTCTTAAAACTGATTTAAAGATGATGGGAGAAGTGTTTAACCATGCAATTGGAAAAAAACCCAAAAGCCACAGACCTACATGTAACCTCCAATCTTGACCAGCATCTTTTCTGGTTTGTGAAGATGTCTGCTTCTACTTCGCTACCTGCACTGCTGTTTGAGTAATTCTGCCAATATATTACAAATGTGATAGAAGTCGGCTCAAAATTTTAGGAAAACCCTGAAACATTCCAAAATTTTATGTAGTTTCTCACAACAATTTTTTCCTGTTCCTGGTAATTATGATCTGCACATCTACGATGTTTCTACAAATTTAGTTGAATATCACAATTTTCTCTTCCTCTCCTACAGGAATTCACAGTCACCAAGCATTGCTGCAAAATGTTAGAAGCATTGCAATGATGAGCTAGAAAGATAATTTGTGTTCTACAAGGAGTGAAATGATTCCTCGATATTTAAACGATGTTAACTAAACTCCACAAGATCTTTTTTGGCAAGAAGTGCTACCTCATGGTCCAGCGTGCCACTCTGGAAACACACAATATGCCTATCAGTGAACAAAACAAATATCTAATTTTTTAAAAGCTGCCAGAATGAACAGTAGGTTTGTATAGCTCACTAGAAAGCATTTGCAGAAAGGGAAATCAAATCTGATTAATTTATATAAGCTGTACAAACAACAGTGTTTGCAGTATACTAAAAAATACAAATTGTAGTATACTAAAAAAGGCAATTTTGCTTTTTTTTTTCCAAATTATTTTAATGGGGAAACCTTAAATATTTTCAAAACAGATGATTCATTAGATTTCTGGGAAAGATTAACAGCCAAGCATTTAAAAGGCAAGAACACACACAGTATAGACTTAACTGAGATATGTTTCACATTTCCTTGAGGAAAATAAGATTTGAAAGAATCTGACAACGAGATGAAATTGCTAAAAAACAACCAGCTTCAAAACCCTAATAATACAGTTCTAAGAAGATTTTCAGAAAATGTAAAAACTAGCAGTATGTACTTTAATTTCTCCAATTTTTTTAATCCCTCTTTTCCCCTGGTTGCAGGAAGAAAAGTCTTCATCTGCTATAGATGACAGCAAACTTTCTTGTAAGGGAATCCAGTGAAGCACATAAAGAAGTAACAGAAACAGTTGATGCTAAAAGGAAAATAACATACGATACTAGAAAAAGCTGTTCAGCTGAAACTCCTACAGTCAGTCTAGAACTGCTACTGAAATAACACCTACAGTCTCCCACATGAAATACATGAGGGAACAGAGAGTACAATGAAACAACCAAAGAGCAGATAACACATAATTGGTACAAAACATCTAGTTTTCTCATTGTAAAAGACAGCACGTACAGAAAAAGGACTTATACAGTGAGTTGCAGTTTCACCTCACTAACCAGTTCTCATCATTAATCCAGCATTACCTTGCTGAGAAGAAATATTTCGTTTATGTAAAGATGACATACTTCTGCTATGCTGGGAGTGGTGGAAAGGATAGGCTTTGCTTCTTTCAGGAGAGTAGCTCCTGCTGCTGACACTAGAGCCAGATCTGCTGTGCGGAGAATCCCTTCGGCTCCCTGGTGATTCCCTGAAGAAAGGAGAGTCCCTTTTATGAGGAGATCGCTCCCTCATATAATGAGAAGGATAGAAGCTTTTTCTTCTGAAGCCATCTCTGACGTCCCTTTGAAGACAACAGAAAAACACAAGTAATTTGGTTATCCTTGTAACGTTTGTGGAAAAGCACTAGATAATAAGATGGCAACATTTTATGTCTTGTAAATACAAATAGGTTAGCTGTCAAATCTTCAGCATTGTTAAGAGTACTAGGCAATAAATGAAAACCAAGTAGGAAAGTAGAAAAAATGTGTATGCATGTATTTTTTTCAGATTTCATTCATCTACATCGTTAGAAGCTAATTCCTTTTTACTTCTCAATAATACAGCTAAAATATAAGACATTAAAAAAAACGGGACACTCACATTTTATTTCTTCAGATTCACTCCACACTACACTTCACCAGGAAATTAACCCTTAATGTACAGTAGCTAAAAAAGCATATACAAATATTGCTCACACTACTTGGCTGTTTTGCAACTCTTTTTCTCTTAGCCCTATTTTCAGGGGACTATGTCCCTCATTTGATTTCACACACCTTGCTATGGGAAATATCACTGAGGGATTTCAGTTTATATCCAGCAAGGAAAAAAAGAAAACTGCAGAATATCTATCCTCATGCCCATGTATCAAGGCCAAACACTGAAGGAAAATACAAAGATTTATACCTACCAAAAGTCTATATCTTTCACAATACACAATATTTATTTTGAACTTTACTGTAAAATGCCACAGACACATTTAGTATTAAATGAAACCCAGCTGATTTGAAACCATAACCAAAACTTTCTACTAAATTTATATGTTGTTTCTCCAGACCATACCCCAAATGTCCTGGTTACCTGCAAATTATATTAATGTACATATATATGTAAAGGTCATAAAACCAGTATCGAATTGGACTTTTCCTAAAGAATCTCAAAGCTAACAAACAGGCAAATTAACACCTTCTGAATCTAGACTTGTGACATTTGCCTTGGTCGGAAGACACGCTGTTAAGAGAGGCAAGTATTCCTCAGCTCCTCCACAGTGTTGCCAAGTACAAATAAAGACTTCATAGGATTTATAGTAAGCCAGATTATACCTTATTTCACTGTTTTTCTCTCCTATTTCTCATCATAGTCCAATATTTTAAATAAGGGAATGTCTCACAAAGATGAGCAAAGATCTGGTAGTCTCATTTAGCACAACGTGGCTATAGCTAATTTTATGTTGGCGTATAAAGGAAAAAAAGCCCTCTAGTGTACAATTCCTATAGCATGTTACAGGCCCACATTTGTGATGCATAACAAAGGACTTCAGTGTGCAAAAGGTGTTTTGGACTACTGAAATGACACAGGTAGCACCACAGTAATACAAACCCTAGTACGCTGATGAGCTTTACACAGTGCTCATTTACTTTTTGCATGGAAAGCATATCTGCATGACTGGTTCTGCTTCAGAGCGCTAACATCCCACATGCAACATTGAGATTACTCTGCAACAGAAAAATCACCAGGGGGGTGGGGCGGGGGCATAGCCAGTAAACATACAGACAACCCTTCAGCTTATTTCTGCAGTTCCAGATGGAATAAAATGTCAGGAAAATAAAACAAATCTTTATTTTGAAAAGTTTCATACAAAACTGAAGTATGAATCAGTAGCTCTCAGCCACCCTGGTTTTCAGTAAAACGCCACTGAAGCAAAGCCAGGTTTTAGAGATAAATAATTATTTCACTGTTAACAGACCACAGGCCTTTTATACGTATCTTATCTTACAGAAAAGCTATTTTACACATCTGCATACCAAAACTGATACAAAACAATGTTACATGGACTTATTTATAACAAGTGTGCTAAAAATCAATATTCATTTCCTTTCTAAACAGCTTTTCTTCTTCTGTTTATTGTGACATTTTCCTCTCCCCAAACAAGCCAGCAAAAGAAACAATTAAGGAATTGTTAAATACTACTCTACTTAAATAGCCTCCATACAGTAACCATTGTATAGGTACTTACATCAAAGAATGAATGAGCCCAGAATACAGAGAAGGATAATCCTCCTGCTTTCTTCAAAGGCCTAAGAGCAATATGCCCCCACTACTCTTTAGGAAATGTATAGATTAACAGGAGACTTTCCAGGAGACAACTGAAATTATCAGAGACTGAGAAAACATGTTTAATGAAGAAACACTCAAACCCCTTTGTCCACTTAAATCTAGCAAAAAGAAATCTAAAGAAGCCAGGCAAGTTCTCAAACCTATGAGATGTAGTTGAGCATGGGGAATTAACACTTTATCTACATTACAGGTATGAACATTTCATGTAGCAATAGACTTAAAGCAGAAATTCAGAGTTTAAGAATACTAGAAAGATTAGCTCAACACTGAACTAGTTTGTCAAGTGGGTTTTTTTTTTTAATTTATTAAAGAACATATTGATCAAATATTTATTAGGAATGAGTTAGGTACAGCACACTTTTTCTTCAGTTTCCTTCTAATCTCTCTCTTTAAATAATCTTACTTATCTTTAAAGCACAATCTTTCTGGCAGAGCAGTACACTACTTGTATGCCCAAAGCATGTTTTTATGAGCAAGTTATTAAAACCTAGTATACAGAGAAGTTTATTATGGAAATGTTTACAGAGCCCCAGCTACTGCACACGTATAATAAATGCTCTAATATCCACAGAAGAATTTACAAAATATCATTGAAACACACTTTTAAACAGGAAAGCATTTAAAAGCCCCATTCTACAATAATATCATGCACAGAAAAGTAGAATCTCACTTTCATTTTTTAAATTTTCATTTTGTCACTCCATGTTAATTCTTAACTGGACCCTATCTCATACTGAACACTCAAGCCATTAACTATATTAAATCTGTTTTGGACAGCATAGCAACAGCACAGCATTTCTGATGTTTTCCATCAGTGTAACAAACTACACTGAACAGAACAAAATTAGCATTGTTTTACCTTTTTTCCCCCTGAAATACTTAAGCTAACATACACCTGCAATTTGGTAATGAAGGCCTCAATTCAGCAAAGCAGTTAAGCACATGCTTCAGATTCCAACACATACTCAAAAGGTTTATTGAGCAGGAACAATATTTAATAGAGATGCAAAATTTTGTGCTTGGCTGTAACTTTAAAATAGAACTACTGCCCTTAATAACAAATACAGGATTAATCCCTTTTATATAGGATCCCTCTTATCTTTATACTTTGTATCTCACACTTAGTCCTGAAAGCACAAGTTAGCTCTCTCAGCAGGACTGCAACAAGAAGCATTTGCATTTTTAACCTCCATGAAACTTAACCATTAAATTCTCACTAAAGCTGATAATCCTGGGTGAGCTCCTGAAATTTTATAAGTAAACAGCCATACCCTGATATGGGGCGGCTGAGGGAAGAGCACAAGCCTGAGAGTTATTTCAGTTAACCATCAGTTCCAGTTTCCTGGAAGAAAAAACACAAATACCGAATAGGCAAAGGTATGGCTTTCTGCATAGCAGGAGACCAAGGGAATACAACACAGGGGAGATTTTCCATTGCCAAAGGATCAGAGACGTGAGCTTTCCTAAGCTACCACTACCACACTGAGTACTTCTGGTGTCATCCCTCCCTGCCATTTTAAGCCCAGCAAACCATTCAGCAGCAACGCTGTGGGAAACTGAGGGCTACTGGAAGCCTCCAAATTTACAAAAGGGAGTGGTACAGCTTAAGCTATGTGAAACAAAGACTAACACAACCGATGTGTCAGTTATATAATTTAAGAGTACACAGAGGCAAAATTCAATCACTAGCTAGATGTGAAATGCCTGGAATGGAGGTGTACTTGGGTACATGAAAGCACATCACATGCTACATGGGAAAAAGTTTTGTTTGTACAAGGAATCTTAGTACGCTCTCACTGAATTCATGCTACTGGCCAAGTGCACAATAATTCATGCTTCCTGTTCTCTTGGACTTCTACATCCCAATACAGACACCTATGTATTCAACTGAAACACTAATCAATGATGTGGTCCAGCCATAGAGAACATATCTCAGACTTCTGACACTGCACTGAAGAGACTGGCAACTCAACACAGTATCGCTGTGGAGAACAAACTGTAGGTTCTTTCAGTAACTCACAGGTCAGTGCAGTCTATCACCTAGATAAAACGTGAATAAAAAAGTTTATGTGACCCTTTCCATCTGAGAGAGAGTACTGTAATTGTCAGAGGGGTTAGATATTCCGTTTATAGACTCGCACTTGATTACTAACCTTGCCTAAAAGTAACTCACACAATTCTAAAAATAAATGGAGGAAGCTATACCTATCTCCTAACACACCAGACTTCAGAGTAAAAAGATAAAACAGACAAGATTTGAACCATGCTTTTTAACTCAATACACTTTCTCTGTCTCATAATACAGTGGCAAGGGGAAGGGGGGGAGGGGAAGAGTGAAACGAAAATAAAAAACCCTCTTGGCCTTCCTTGTCAGGACACTGCAGGGGCTAGTAAAGCTACCAACGTGACTCAGACAATGTGGAAACATTTAATAAAATATATTACACCTCTAAGTTTCACAGAAGATTTGCTGTGTTAAACATCCAAAATGCAAACACAAAGAATCAAGAACACCTCTACTTTTAACCTCTTCAAAGTAAATGTAGGTGGTGGAAGATTCATCATCCTCTCTCCCAGAACTCATTCCCTTTCTTTCCAAAGTACACAGTACATGTTTGTGCAACAAACCAACAACTTACTTTAGTTCTGCTTTAGAGACATACTATCTCTTCTAATTGTCCAAAGATCTTTACACTGGTTTATTATAAGCTAAAACAATACAATGAATTACACTACTGCAGATATAAGTAATTGCATCTGGTTCCATCAGCTTTCATTTGAACATTTGAAATTATGACAGATTTCTTATGACAACTGGTTCAATGTTTTATGACTAAGCAAGTAACTGCAGTACTTGTAAGTGATATATGCATTTGCTTTAAATGAAATTAACATAATTAGGTCTAGTCAATGTAATCTTATTAGCAGCTTTTTGCATGAAGGCAAAAGGAAATAGACATTGTGAAACAGTGGTAAATCTCATGTAGAGAAGGATAACTAGACATGCCAAATGTACAATAAAAAAACAAAAATATATAAATGCTTCACAATTTTTATGTTGCACGTGGTACTACTGAAGTCATCATATGCAAACACCAGAAGTCCACACTGGTGCCACTCGTCCACCTCTCAATAGGAAAGCTACTAAACTCATCTCCCCCCCAACCTGGGATGTCATCACAGATGAGGGAATGAAAACTAAGACAACTTGAATATTATAGCAACATTAGAGAGAAATGCTTCTATGTCCTTTAATTGACTAGTAAAGCTATGCACTTCAACTGAAATTGGACATCAGATTACACTCACTTTTATCCTTAGTAAAGAGTACCCTCTTGTCTACTGTCATTGATAATGCACTCTATTAAACTTGCTGGAAGATAAGCCCATACTGTAAAAGTATATTTAAACTCAAACTCTCTTTCTATTATCTGACAGAGAGAAACTACGCTCAAGCATACAGACAAGGAAATAAAGAGTCGGAGTCCACAAAAACACAGATTTAAGTTCCAAAGAATTAAGAGCAAACAGCTTTATACAACTGAATGCAGAATAAAGACAAAATATGTTAATTAGACAAATCAAGAGCAAATTAGACAAAATAGTTGCATTCGAATGCATGTGGTCTTGGCTTCTTTTCGAAAATAAGGGCTTAGTAAGGTCCTGCAATTTCTCTACAATAGAAAAGAAATCACAGGTCTAAAGTTTCAGAGTGCATATCTGCTTAAAGTGATGGACTAAGTTACAGCTTCCATTAACAGCTACAGCAATTCAACAGCACAGACTTTCACTAATAAAAATATTTACTGACAGACACTACCGTTTCTCAGATTCTGTACTCGACTTTCTGAGCAGCATAGCATCCCAGAATGGTCAAGTAGTTCAGATAACTAGCTCAAGGAATAAACTTCTCAATGTAGTAGCAACTGAATCACTTCCTAAACAGATTTAATTAAAAATGGAAACCATTCAAATCTTGTATCTCAACATACGAGCTTAAAATTGGAAGGAAGACTGGAAGTATCTTCACACACTCTTTTTTTTTTTTTTTCCTGATACTATAACAGACCAGAGAAACTGGTTATCATTATTGCTTCTAGAGAAAGTTCTAATGGGACAGACCTTGCCATGTAGGTGCCTGCACATTTACTGTCATCCTGCTGCAGGCACTGAGACCAGAACATGGGAAAGAACCTTAAAAAGTTTCCCTGTGGCAACAAAGAGCATGGGGTTGACGGGGCGGAGAAGGAAAAGATTCCCACATACTACCCAAAGCAAGCATAAAGGTATTGAGAACAAGCATTTGTGGACAGTAACATATTGTGAGGCACAAGTAAACAGTTCAAAGAAAATTTTTAAAGATTTTTTTTTTTTAAAGATCTTCTACATCAGTGTGGAAAATGACACAAGATTGCAGAGAAAAATACATGCTGTTTGGAGCCACACAACTTTATATTGCCAAATTTCTAAACAAAAAGTTTTTTGGGAGTTTGAGTTTGGGGTTTTTTTTGTGGGTTTGGTGGGGTTCTTTGTTTTGTTGGTTTGGGGGGCGGTGCTGTTGTTTTGGTTTTTTTTGTGTTTTGTTTTGTTTGTTTGAGGATTTTCTTCGGGTTTTTTTGTTTTGTTTTGTTTTTTACTTCACAGTCACTGCTTGCCAAGCAATTCAGTGTAGGCAAGCATCTGTCTAATATACACACTAAGTACCTGAGAGAAAGAAGGAAGTATTTTTGCACTGTATTTTTAGGGGCATAAGTGAATTTTATGTTCAGCAAGCTAGTACTCTTTTTCCCAAAGGCTATCTTTAAAATTCTTAAATAGAAGAACCCAGAAACCATGAAGTACCCGCTAAAGGAGCTCTTAAGACTTTTCATCAATATGCCACAGAATGCCAGTAGTTCATGGACACTTAACAGAAAGTTACAAGTAGTGTACTGTAGTAGTATATACTGATTTGATCAACTCTTGTGGTTGACTTTCTAACACTATCAATAAAAAGCTGCAAAAGGAAAGAGCAAGTTGTGGAACAGGTTTGTAAGCCGTAATACCCTATGTCAGTAATACTGACACACAATACCCTTATTATATTTAGTTTTCTTCTCTTTCCAAATCCCTTAATGAGATCTATAAATCAGAAAAACACTCCACTTTTCTCCACAAATCACGATGTTTTTGTTCTTAAATTAGAGTGAAATTTGAAGCAATTAGGTCAAATAGGTTTCATTTGGTTATGCCCCAAAGTTCTGTAATAGTGGTATAGACTTCTGCATAGCAAATTTAAATAAGAGTTAGGAAACTATCTCTGCTTTTGGATTTCTCAAGATAAAAGACATTATATGTATAAGAAGAAAAAATTTTATTGAACATAATGTTTTTTTTCTTCATTTGATCTCATTCCTTCCTGTCAAGCACGTAGTTTGTTCAAAATCAGAAAGCCCCAAGTTAAGACAGACATTTCCTCTTATAAATTATTCAGTCATTTAGCTCTATCTTTTTTTCCCAGTTTGCTTTTTCCTTTCACTTTGATTACAATTGCTACAATATACATTACTATCTCTTGCCTTTTTTTTTTTAGGTAATTTCATATATACTACAACTAGCACATACTTGAACATATTTAACACAGAGACAAGCCATGCTACTCGGGTAAATTCCTTATTAAAAATCCTTTTGCAACTACTGTACCACCTTCAGTTATTTCAGTGATTTAGTAAGAGTTAACTTCAGAGCATAGTTCCACAAGTCACACTGATTCAAACTGGTGCTGCTAAAATCCTAATCTTCTCAACCTTCCCTGAATCCATATTCCCACTCCATGCCTAACCTGGCATTGGTATTTTCTCTCAGGCAACCAAACTGGTAGATAGTTATTTAATTGATTGTGGTGGGTTAGCATGCAGGACCAGCTCATTGACCAGTACAAACACCTGAAGCAGTACCAGGGAGAGGTAAGGACTGGAATGGCACCAGCTTAGTTAGGTTCAAACTGCTGTGGAAATAGATTTTTACTGTAGAAAGATCAGTCTCCTTACTGCATTCATGACTTCAACTTACTTATGATAAATAAAATAGGTCCCTTAGCAGAATTTTAGAGCAGTTAAAGTTAGCATCAGTAAGACTCAAAGAAGTAATGCATTTTTTTTCCTAAAAATAATAGACATATATATCTAAGCAACACTGAAAACACAATATTCTGGCTGTGAGTAATAAATGTAGATTCAAAGATAAATTTTTAAACAGAATACTATTTAACAGAAGTTTTACTAAGGGATAAAATTAACGGTAGCTGAAGAGAGAGTCTGTGAAGAAGATAATTCATTGCTTGTCACTTCAATCTCCTCTGTTAACATAATGCTTGTACAAAATTCTTCCAAAAAATGCATCAAGTAAGATAAAAATAAATTGTAGAACACATACTGACTTTACTACCCCATCAAACCTAAACTGGCTTGTCTCTCTGCTCTGGCGAGACCCCACCTGAAGCACTGCGTTCAGCTCTGGAGCCCTCAGCACAGGAAAGACACAGAGAAGGTCGGTCCAGAGAAGGGCCACAAAAATAATCAGAGGGCTGGAGCACCTCTCCTATGAAGATAGGTTGACAGAGTTGGGGTTATTCTGCCTGGAGAAGAGAAGGCTCTGGGGAGACCTTATTGTGGCCTTTCAATACTTTAAGGGGGCTTACAAGAAAGATGGGGACAGACTTTTTAGCAGTCCTGTTGCAATAGGACAAGGGGTAATCGCTTTAAACTAAAAGGGGGCAGATTTAAACTAGATGTAAGGAAGAAATTTTTTACAATGAGGGTGGTGAAACACTGGCACAGGTTGCCCAGAGAGGTGGTAGATGACCCATCCCTGGAAACATTCAAGGTCAGGTTGAACTGGGCTCTGAGCAACCTGATCTAGTTCAAGATGTCCCTGCTCATTGCAGGGGCTTGGACTAGATGACCTTTAAAGGTCCCTTCCAACGCAAAGTATTCTGTCATTCTGTAAGTCACACTAAAATACCTTTTCCATCCTACTTCCAAATTGCATAAACACGCTCTCAAACATAATTTCCAAAAATAATTAGGCATGCTAGACTAGGTAAGGTAGGACTTCATTTAACACAATGCAACTGTTAAAAGTCAGATTTCAGAAGAGAAAGACATTCCCACGGCTGGCTGTCACAACACTGTTGCGTGTCATGGCATCAATATTCAGTTCCACTTAGACAAAAACATTTGTTATCAACCCTCAAACTAATACGACACAGCTTCATATACAAGAGAAAGAACCTTGTATGGTTATGCAAATATATATTATGAATAAGTGTCAAGACTAACATTAAGAATAATTTATTAGCATGCAAAAATAGCATCACCTTTTAAAAATAATACCAACAGCAAGAGATCATGGAATTGCTTTATTGATGAACTTTTCCTCAGATGTACATCATAACACGCTCAAATGCAGCAATAGCTGGAAATGGCTTATCAAAAATCTTCTCCTTGCAGCAAAATGCTGAACAAAAGGATACCTATACTGTCAATAACATCAAACTTTTTTCTCTCCTCTACTCAAATCTACAGCACATTTTGTCAGTTAAGGGGCAGGGGGGGAAAGCAACTTGCATTCATGTAAAGAAACAACATTTAAGCAAAGCTGATCCTAGTATTCCCATCCTCTCTCAATGGGAATTAAATTCCCTGAAATGTTTAGTATATTCAAAACATAACAAACAAGCCCTTGGAACTGAACGGATGAAGCATTTATCTTCCTAAGGGAAATTATGTACAAGTCCTGTGTGACAATACTCCCCATCCTGAGAAAGCCATGACTACATTCGTTAAACAAATTCATTGGCTGGTCGTTGAGATGATTTAGGTAGATGCCATCTTAACAGCGGTTGTCTGGACTCGAAGGGAGACTCCCTTCTCTTCCCCTCCCCACTGTCTCTCAGTACCTAGCTGTTTTTCAATGTATTTGTTAGGAAACCTTTCCAGAATAATCAAGTGTTATCCATGGGAGTTTGCCTCATTATTTCCCAATACAGCATTAACTTGCTAGTTTGATACCATCTACCACCTGATTATAACGCTAGCTATCAAGCTGGACCAGACAAGCTTGCTTTTTGAAGTCTCCTTTAAAGTGAGGTGTTAGCCAAGATCTTCACAGTGTACAGGTACATAATCTTATCTTTAGGCATACATTGTAAACAGAGGATGTCCTTACAGTTTATTAGCATTATGTAAACATTACTGATAAGAAAATAATACTTTCCCAAAATGTGGCTTAGTTTTAAGCAACAAATCAATGTTATTACAAAATTTAACTGAGTTTGCACATACTACTGAATTTTTCCTTACACGTATATCATAACATACCAATAGCTGTAGTAAATAGTTGTCATGCAATAACCATTGTTAAAAAATATGATGATGACACCAATTTAATATGACAGTTTACAACCTTACAAAAACTGCGGGGGGATACAATTGTACACAGAAAAAGCCATAGACCCATAAAACTTAACATAGCTTTGGATCAAAGGCAAGTTGAATAAACACAGTAGCAGTTGAGAACCACCATGATAAGAACTAGGGGTTTTGCTACCAAATTTGGTGTGTTTACTGAAACTGTCAAATAAATACTTACAAGTTAATTTACTACCTAAATGTTCTTCATTCAACAATAATTCAGGCTGCGTTTTTAAGAATATCAAAACATTCTTTGAGAAGACTATAACAACGTTTCTTTAATCCAAAGAATACTTTGTCAATCCTTTAGAGTCACAACATCGAAACTATATTTAAATGTAATTAAAACATTTCAAAGGACCGAAGTACAAGAAATACCATACACAGAATCAGACTGACATTACCTATTTGTAATTATGCTTTTCTAAACCAATCTAAACCAGTTTTCTCTTATGGCTCTCCACAGGAGTTAAAACCAAGATTTAGAACCCTTTTAAGTTTCATAGAAAAAAGTAAGCTCTACTGCATGAGGCTGTGTATTTACAAGCTCAGCAGGGGAAAATAAATAAATCAGGTAGTGGGAAGTTCTAATTTGACAATTCCCACATAGGAGAAACTTTGAAATGTTTTGATTAGAAAAACAAAGCTTCCATGACATCACTCTGAAATTAAATAGAACAACCAGACTCCTCTATTATCAACAACAGTCAGAGGAGTCTCCCATCAACTAGGAGGGAAAAAAAAATAAAAATCATAGCTCAGACTCCTATGGGAGGTTCTAGGGTCCTGGTTGAATGGTAGAAAAACTGGCACTGACCTCAGAAGCTCATGAGGAGAAATAGTCAAGAGAAAAAGAAATTAAATGATCAATATAGCATATATTATGCTTTAAAGCTAAACTCTCCTCAACCTGAGATGGAAATTGCAGAAGCAATTAAATCAGAGTTCTGCAATATCCCCTAAAAGGAACAAAATTATCAGTAAGCAATTTTTGAAAGGAAACATGTTTTTTAGAATTGGAATGAGAAATTCTGCAAAGAAATAAAAGAAAACAGGTCTTCAATAAAGATCATGCTCAATAGTTATGCAAATAAAAATATTTAAAAATTAAAAGGAATCACTCAACAACTTCAACTTGCTGCCACTGAAAGCAACATTTACCTTAAAGAATAACCCCACCATTAGCTGAAACATGCAAAAAAAAAAATCCAGTTGAATATAAGAGGAACTTTTACCTCCTCCCTTTATTTTTACTTTGTAAGGTGGAGGCAAAAAAAAATATCTATACAATTGAAACCCCGTCCACCAGTCTCTCCTTTTCTCCCCATTCTCGCAAGTGACAAACATTTCAGAAGTAGAGTGACAGCAGTCTTATTTTGAATTATGTTTCTAGTATACTTCTAGATATAAACAAAGCAGGTCCCACCGACATAACAGCAGAAACTCAGTTTGACATAATATTTTTAGTAAGAAAACGGCTAGTGTTCACATACATAGTTTTAAGTCTCTGGGTTCTAAGTTAAATGGAGGAAATAGGTTGATCACAGCAACAAAACCAGACTGGTCTGAATTTAAATTTTTTTACTTTCAATTGCATTGACTTGCAGAAGTGGAAAGTTCTGAACTGCTCTTAATTATACATAGCCTTCAATACAGGGCAGTTTTAAAACACTAAGTGGTATCTGCATGAGAAGATTCGAGTTCTTAAAATTCATTCCAAATAAAAACCCGTGGTCCAAAGGAACCCAAAGCATTAGTAACACAATTAGACATATATAATTTTCGCAAGTAAGAAAAATCAAACGATAAAACATAAAACTCAGTTTGCAAATAAACTGGTTGTCCCAAGCACAAAAGAGCTAAAGATGCAGTGGAGCAGAAAACAGCCCTCAAAGAAAATGTAGCAACTACTGAATCAATGAGACTGCTGCATAAGACATAAAGTGTAATATGAAGTCATTAAATATTTAGCATAAACAAAAATCTACTTTTAAGCTATCTACTACCTATTATCTTGTTCCAAAAAGTTCTAACTCTCCCCTTGCATCCCCCCCAAAATATCATAAGCCAAGGTAAACTAATTTAGCTAGCAGCCTAGATACAATGGGTCTTCTGAACTAAACATTTCAACAGACAAGTCCTTGCTTGGAGTTGTAGACAGGTATAACGAATCTACCACAATGACCTATTATAAGGAAACTGTAATTTCGTTTATGAATACACAAGTTACTCTAGGAGCTGAATACCTGTGAGATTCAATGTTCTGGCAGAGATTTTATTTATTTATTTATTTAATAAAAGAAAACCATATGTGTTAATGAATATGATTAGAACTCCGCTTATCAATCTCTGTCAAAAGCAAGACCATTTTCTTTGGATGACTGCCATATTTATTTCTCTCCACACATTTTTTAATAAAGAATGAGGTTCTTGTATGGTGTCCCTTAAGACCTGTCAAATATTGCAACAGAACAGCAGACTTATGTACATTTTTAGCACCATCTCATAAATCCCTTTGGCTAAGTTTCTCTTCTATAAGCAAGACAAAGATCAGTTTACATTACAAGAAAGTTTAAATCCAAGCCTAAAGACCTCCCACAATATAACACACTGTTTTAAATGAGTATAAAATATTTAACCAGGTTCACTGTTTCATTCACTAAAGAATACATCAGGGAGGTGAAAACCAAGAAACAAGCTACCCTCTGTAATTCAAAGGTGACTGCACAGTGCTAATGTAAAGATAACTGCCTTGGCCTATGACACATCTGAACCCTCAATATTAAATCCTGCTTTATTGAGAGAAGAGTCAGTGACCCTTAACTTCTATCTGGAGACTCTCTCATCAGTGGTTTTGGTTTGAAATAACCATTCTTGCCAAAGAACAATTTTCTTCTTAATGTACAATCTTCAGACCACTCCTCTGGAATATCCTGTCATGACATACTGCACCTGCAAGGGGTGAATTGCCAAACCAAAGGGTACTTCAATCAGAGATCAGAAACCCACAATTGCTGGGCTTCTATCCCCCACTGCCCTACCAATTTTCTCCATAGCCTTCAGTAAATACAATCTCACTGTGAAGGTTTATGAATCTACAAAAATTGGGGTATATTATCCTTTCCACCTTAAAGAGGTAACTATGTTTAAATGTTCAGAAAGCCACATAAAATTTTTAGAGGAAAGGCAATGTGCTATTGATTTAAAAGATTTCCAAAACAAAATATAGAACTGACTGATGAATCTTAGTTGTTCATAGATCACTGATTGTTTGAAATTATTTCAACATTTTGCCAGATAGGTTTTTTTCTAGCATCAAAAATTACTTTATTATTTCTATTTATTACAAAATATTGCCTGTGTACTCCACACATACGCAGATCTGATTTATACACACAAATGCATTAGTATTAAAGATTAGAGTAAGACTACTTCCTAATTTCACACAGGACATGGAAAAAAAACCCACAACAACCAATAAACAAACGAATACACGTAGTGGCAACAAGTTTCCTTCATTAACAAAGGAAAACTTATTCATATCAACAGCTTGAGAGGAGATACTAAAAACATCCTATGTAAGCCACTTCTCAGGAGTCTATATTATATGAACCAACTTTACTACTGATGCAGAGTACTTCATCTACAAATACGGCAATTCTTATTTTGCAAATACATGGACATTGGATAATTTTAAGGATCAAATTTAATGCATGTATAGCTGGGATTTACAAGTGCGTCATTCTGTAATTTCTCTTTGAAGATGAGTCTTACCCATCTAAAGTTGCCAAGTTTCACATATTTCACATCTTATGAACTCAGTTTGGCTGAAAAAAAAAAGAATGAAGCAATGCTCTGTGCACTCAAAAGGATTAAAATTTGGCATGACTAAAGTGAACAGCTAACAATCTTCTAAAGCATTTCACACTGAAAAGTTCATTGGACTTCATAAAAATGAACTTGTATGCAAAATCCATTGCTACGAGGCCCATACAGAAGTACTGTAAAATTGGAATTCTTCAACATAGTCCCCTGCAACTTTTCAAAAAATCTGAATTGCATAAAACAATTTGAGTGCTTTGATTAAATGAGTCTGATATATCACTAAAGACAAGTAATAATACAGCCCCAGAAATGATCAACATCAGCAAAAGATAAACGTACAAAGAAGTCATGTGTTATTTGATCTCCACTCCTCTCATAATTTCCAAGTTTCACAATTCTCATAGCATCAGCGACCAAGACATTAAAACTGTAATCATGTGTGCAGAAAATTCTCTGTTCTCCAAACTAAGAGATTCTGCTTTGATGTACAACTCGGTATATATACCAACCCAGCTTGCACCAAGAGGCACTACAGACCAAGCCATGACTGTAAGGTTACACAATTCAGATCAGTTCCTGGAGTTCAGAAATCCAGCAAGAATCCCTTCTGTCAGAACAAGAGAAAAAGGGCTAGGAACTAATTTTGAAGTCTATGCCCAGCACATCCTCTGAAATACTTTATTTTTTATATATAAAAAAATTATATTACTATAAAGAAGTCAGCCAGGATGAGAGCTGTTCACTGAGCATAGTATAAAGCATGGCTAACAACTCTCAATTATTGAGTGGTGCAGGAAAGAGCAGTAGGATCAGTAATGCTCCACTCAATGGTAGACTATTGGCAAATGACAGCTGCTTGGAAACTGGAGTGTAACTCCCTAAGAAGAACGAAGGCAAGAAAAAAGACAGCTAAGCCAAGTGGTAGAACCTCAACAATCCTCTTGTCACACATGGAGAATTGTTGCTGGTCAGCAAACACATCACAGCTCAAGCCACAGCTATGCAACTGCTAAGTAAGCATGAACTTTCTATTTTTAAGGAAACGGCAAGAAGCTTAAAAAAATCCAAAAAAGAAACAACAACAGCAACAAAAAAACCCTACTCCAAAAAAACTTAACAGATGGTTTCTTCAACATAGGAAACTTCCACTCCCCAAAATTCTGCATCATTTAAGGATTTTTGATATTCATAGAATGGTTTGGGTTGGAAGGGACCTTAAAGATCATCTAGTTCCAACCCCCCTGCCATGGGCAGGGACACCTCCCACTAGACCAGGTTGCTCAAAGCCCCATCCAGCCTGGCCTTGAACACCTCCCGGGATGGGGCATCCACAGCTTTTCTGGGCAACCTGTTCCAGTGCCTCACCACCCTCAAAGTGAAAAACTTCTTCCTAATATCTAATCTAAATCTCCCCTCTTCCAGTTTGAAGACATTCCCCCTCCTCCTATCGCTACATGCCCTTGTCAAAAGTCCCTCTCCAGCTTTCTTGTAGGCATACTTCAGATACTGGAAAGTTGCTACAAGGCCTCCCCAGAGTCTTCCTTTCTCCAGGTTGAACAACCCCAACTCTCAGCCTGCAGAAGATAAGCAGCTTCTTTTACTTCGGGAGAATCTCAAGTAATGTTTTTCAGCACTCCAAAGACAGAGGGAACAAAAATGGAAAGAGTAAGAGAGCATGAACTACTTTTTCACAGTTAAGTTGCCAAAAATCAAAGCAGTAAAATGTGAATGATTAATGCTTAAGAGGAAGTGTTAAACATAATATTGACAACAGCTTCTTACAGCACATTCTCAGCTGCTCAATAAGTTTCTAAAAATACTCAAGAAAATGGATTATTTATGTCAATAAAAGAGCTATTCTTTTTAGAATTTATAGTCACTATACTAACTACAAAAACCCATTAGCTTTACAAGTCTCCCGAGTGTCTTTAGCTTCACAAATCTAACTTTGTACTATGTTTTAGCTATGTTCCACACAATTTTTTAAAAAGTACTTCTGGTTAAAGTAATCCTAAATCACCTTCTACTACCTCAAAGAAAAAAAAAAAATGTACTCCAGAAGAGCTTACCCAAAATAACTTTCACCACTTCAAAGAGAAAGCATTTTCGCATATAATAATTTTTTAATCTCAGATTTTTAGTGCAAATGTCTTTGAAATGGAGAGTAATTAGCACTCTCACCACAAGAGACAACATATACCAAGTACTGTACTTTGATTTCCTCTGTTAAGATCCACTACATAGCTCAATAGTGAGCAATATGCAAAAAATAATTAAGTTTATTACCAAGCATGCAACGCCACGAGTGTTTAGCAGACTGATCACAGGATTTTACATCTGAGGTTATTTACTATTCCTGTGCTCTTTTGTACAATCAGAGTTCTGACATGCTAACACATATTTATATAATACATCAGTAGGGCTTCATTCAATCACAAATACATCCTCAAACCCTCAAATGAACCAAGTATCTTTATGAATTTCTTCCACAGTGTTATTGTAGTTGTGTAACCGTTGCATATTCTGAAATACATAATAAAGACTCAGATGGGACTATCACCCACCACGCAACCCATTTTTAAAGCCTTCAACAAACTAAGTTGACATTTTAATCTCACAGTTCAAATGGAAGAAAACAGGATGCATTTAAGACAAATTTTTGACCACTGGGTGCCACTCTTGTTCTGTGTAAAACAAACTGCCTGGCACTAACTCAGTCTTTTTTTTTTCAGCTTTAATTAACTCTAATTTTTCTAAAGTGGGAGGAAAAGATGCAAGAATTTTTACACAAGTTTCTATAAAACAGTTACTACTTTCCAAAAATCTTTACTGTTGCTCCTAGCCGCAAGAATGCAATCTTGAGAGAAGTCTAGTGCACACAGACCATTATGGTACATGAAGGATTTTTTTTATGGTGAATTTATGTAATAACCCAGTTATGTCTAAATCATCACACTCAAAGTAATAAATACCTACTGCAACTGTGCAGCCCTGTAGCACTGTACTGCAATTGCTACTAACAGCTTCATTTTGAGTTTGCAAGGCCTCAAGACTGAGGCTTTGAGCAAGCTTGTCAGGCTTGCTCTGAGCTTTTCTTGACTGCCCAAAGTTTCTTTTTTTAACTTGGTGCAGTTTTAACAGCAATTTTTCTAACTGACCAGGTGTCTGTAGCTAACTTGGTTTACTTTTGTTGATCTTTGTATGGTACAACCATAGTTTTAGATAGCAGTAACAAGGAGTTACTCTGTGCGGAACAAGGTATTTATGACTAATACCATGATGCAGTGTATAGAAACACAAGCCTAGTATAAAAGCAGACACCTTGAGCAGTGACAACACAGAATGTGGCATATAAAAGTACAGCCATGAGATTACATTCTTACATTAGACTGTTAATATTTCAATTATACTAACAATTAATTCTTGTCTGACTACTGAAGTTTCATTTCATCCTTGTCCAAAAATTGAGTGTAACACTATCCTGTGCACTTTATTTACCATATCGAATAATCCCATATCAAACATCATTGCAAGCATATGTATGTTACTGCCTTACTGTTTAATACCACTCCTTACATTTCATAGATGGGAACTTGAGGTACAGACTAAAAAGCACTCACAGAAATGAATAAAACGTATGATGGAAATACCAGTTCACCACTCCAGCTGAGAAAAAAGGGAGGTCAGAGGCTACAGTGAACTTCACAATCCCATTATCCAACACAGCAGCCTTTAAAATGGCACAGGTATCTTTCCACTGTATTGTGGCCCCAAAGTATTTGCTTCTGTGATTGCAGTGTTAGACCAAAAAATTCTCTGAAGTCATGTAAAAAGTGTGATCAATCAGCGAGATGTACTAAATTATTTACAGTCCCATGCTAACACCCGAAAGATGCTATCATTATGCCTCCTATCCTTACTAAACAAATACTAAAATGGAGAATTTCATGTCGTATCATTTATTTAATTTGTATTTCCAATAATACAACCAGAACCCCCTTTTGCACTGTCATCTTTTACTTCAACAGATGTCCTTTCCCACATCCCTGTCATTTCATTGCTCAGCTCTACAAACTGTTTTGATAAGAAAGAAAAATGCCCCAAAGAGTCCCAGCCTATGCATGGCACTACTGTAAATTCTTATAAAATACCTGTACTCAGGCTGCCGACTTATAGGATGATCGTCCCTTGGCCATCTGTATCCTGATTCATCCTGCAAAACATACACGCAAAACAACTGTGTGACGTGTATCTCAACATCAGATGTGATGTACAGTTAGTTGCCAAATGGTACTTGTTTACTGCAAAACCAAAGTATTTAATGAGCTAAAATAAACTATTAAACATTCACAGCAAAGTTCCTCTCGGTCTATTTACTCTACCCCATTCCTCGTATTTTCTTCCTCTATTAATACTAAAGACAGAATCTTTGAAATGCTGTACAAAATACAAAATCTACAAAAATTTCCAAACTATATACATAGGCCCTGACTTAAAAAAAAAGAAAATCTTCCTCGTTGAAATGTAAATTATCATCACTACCTTGAAATTACAGAATTTCAAACAGCTGGGTTGGAGGAGGCGGCAGTAATGACCTTTCAAAGGGAGCATAGATTTTGTACTTAAGCATAGCTACTGGGGAAAAAAAATGCATTCAACATCATGACAGAACTTAAATAAGCAAACAAATGTGTGAATTAGAAGGATAGGTAGACAACATTCAACAAGCTGTGTGTGCGAGGACTGGTTAAACAGCAAGATTTTGCAATCCTTCTTCTATTCATACAGAGGATTTCTGGCCACTTTTGTTTTCCCAGTTCAGACTCTGAGCTTTCCACAGAGCTGGACAAGGGCCCTTTTCTAAGTCAACAGAGTAGCTAGGAACTATATGAAGAAGCAAACAGGCATTAACATATAATCACAAGTCTTAGAAGCACAGTAACCGCAAAAAAGCAGCAAGTATGAAAACCTAGATGCTTTTTCTATTCATTCCATTTCAGTTTATGAGAACAGCAGTAACAGCAATGTTCTGTCTGAAATAAGACTTCAATTGTTCAATATTCAAGCATTAATAAGAAGATAAACATTATAAAAATGTGAGAAGAATCACCTTACGTACACCTCGGTGTGGAGGACCACTTCTTCGTTCATGGGCAAAACTGCGACCCTCTTCATAGTCTCTGTACTCAGCGTGACTGTAATCATCATACCGACCATAATTCCCATCCCCAGGTCTTTCAAGCAGTGGTGGTTTCTTGGGCACAATGTTTACTACTCTATGGTAATCATCCTAAACCACAAAAAAAAAACCAAAGTCATATCACTTTTAACCGCTGGAAATCTATAGTGAATATACAAAAGTCATAAAACCCACCAAGTTATTTCTAAATATGGGACTACAATAATAGAATTATAGAATGGTTTAGGTTGGAAGGGACCTTAAAGATCATCTAGCTCCAACCCCCCTGCCATGGGCAGGGACACCTCCCACTAGACCAGGCTGCTCAAAGCTGAATAATCTTAAAGCTGAAATAGCACAGGGGAACAACAAATATTAAAAATCATGCCAATCTGATGGTAGAATAACTTATTAAATCTAACTGGACACAATTTAGATGCAATCCTTCGGCATTACAAGTTTTATTATTAGGAGAAAATTTTCAACACGGTTTAAGTTTCTTTTGAAAGTTTAAAGCAGTAGCATTAGTTACTTTATTTTTTTAAGCATTAGCTACATATATTTCTCACAGACTTGTACATGAACTTAGGAATTCAATAAAGAAAGTTACATCTATAAGCCTGTAAAACAAAAATCCCATTTGAAAATACTAACAATTTTCTTAATGTCAATAACATCCTCCACACTATGGAGACTATAGTGAAGACGGTCCTTCCTTCATAACCTGAATAGATGAACACCTTCTCAACACACTGCAGTAGGTGATCTGAGGATTCAGGTGACAGAGTTTTAACACTCTCTTTTTCTTTTAATACAAGTTTCAGATAGCATTTTGCTAGAATGCAAAATTAAGGTATTGTATTTCCTTCAAATAAAACTTCATAAAACTTTACTAATTAAGGAAATCCTTTATTTATTAAGTGCAAATTGCACAGTTGCAAAATATACATTCTCAATTTTCTAGAAACAAGTATTATATAAGCCAAATAAAAATAAAAAGCAAAAGAAATCATGAATGCAAGATCTTGTATTTCATGTCTTCTTCCTTTAGCAAGATATTTTTTCTATGGGCCTTAAAAACACAAGCTATAAATGCAGAGACTTGAGTCAGCATGTCCAATTTGGAGGTGGTGGGAAAAGGTACTCAAACCATTTTTTTTAATAGTAGTAGAAGTCAGTCTAATACACCAATAGTTTTTATAGAAAAATACATTACATTCACAAACTGTTAAATATTATCATGCAAAAAAAAAGTTAGTTCTGATTTCAGAGACCACCAAACAAATTCACTAGAGGGCAATCCAAAGCCACCCTACAGCCATACTGATGCAAAGTAGAGACTACACACACATTCATACACAGCCACAATGCTTGATCTACCTTCACTTCACTGAACATCCTCCACATGTTGTGGGTTTTTTCAAGTTTGGTGTCTTACAAAGAAGATCTGCTCTGAAGCTAAAACAAAACTGCTCTGTGCTTTAACCTCACCCAGAAGTCCCCATCACGTAACTATACTGACATACAGAAGGACGGTTACATGAAAGCTCAAGGTGTATCCACTTAGAGTTAATTGTGCCAAGTGCTTGCAACTTTATGTTTACTAGGATCTGAAAGCATGTGTTTCTACTACAATCTGTACTTGATAAATAATTAGCACCTGGTTTAGCATAGGACGAATCTCTTGCTCTCTCAAACAAGAGGTACTTCATTCTGTATCATTGGCATGTGTCAGTTCCAATGTATTCACCTATCAGAAAACGTTAAGCATGTTCATAGATTGAATAAATAAATTCCATTTTACTTGTCTAGTCAAAATTAAGTGAGACCTCTATAGACAGACACAGATACAATGGCACAGGCTTACAAGGACAAAAACTGCCTGCCAACTGTCTTGAATCAGCAGAGCTGTAGGAGAAGGAGCTTTGTATCCATATTTCAGTAAAGCAGAGAGACACCAGATCTTGGTTTGCCCAACTACTAGGGGTGTTTTGGTGCAGATGGGTCATACTGATTGTGCTAAATGAGTATATTCTGCTAGTCTCTTCATCCCCAGTTCCAAACACATGTAATATAAAGCTAGCATTGAACTATCTACTTAACTCTTGCATCAAAAAGAGTGCATCGCATCTTTTAAATTGTAAAGTAAATTTTCATAATGCACATGCCATGCATTTTTCCCTGAATAGCTTGAAAGACTAAAAGAATTTAGGAATGTCACTGTTGCAATAGTTAAATTAAATTAGCAATGTATTAATCAAGTCAAACATTGATTAAAAAAAACAGAAATCTGTGAATACATTCTGCCTTTCCTTGTGTCCTATTGCTGATAAATATTTTGGAGAAGCATCTGACTAAATACCCTGTGTAAACTTATCTGATTTCCATTTTTCTGAAAATGCAGAAATTTTGTTGTTACCTGTAAAGAGAGTTAAAAATGTCACAGAGCAGCCAAACACTAATACAATACTCAATAGAGAAGATTATGTAACTAGTTACAAAGATACTAACACTGTACGCTTCCAAAATGGCAAGCTCAAAATATGGTAGAGGAAACCCAGAAAGTATGCTAAATCAGCTATGCTATTATTCCAACATTTAAAAGACTTAACAGAAAAGCCAGATAACAGGCATAATTGCATGAAATTTTATTTTGCCTTATGAACATTGCACAGTATGTAAATAGAAACATCAAAAAATATTCTTAAAGTTCTATTTAAGTTGTAATAGCTGAAAAGATAAAGCTACAACCTGTTTTCTTTCTTCTTTAGAGATTTCGGACACAGGAGAGAAAAAAAAATAAAAAATTACCCAAGTCTTTGGCACAGAGTTTTTCTAAAAGCATTCTAAAGTTATTCTACAGCAGTGTAAGCATAGCTTCTGTGTTTGTTTTTGCAAGCATAACATACAGTAGAAGTCTCCATGTCTACGAAGTAGATTTCCATCGACACTCTTCTTGAAAGCATTTCCCTTACAAGGCTCCAAAACACAATTTCTTTAGCAAAGACGTATTTTGAACTTCTGTTATAAACATTTCCTTCTATACTTTAAGCATCATAATAAAAAACTGCATCGGTAACAAAAATAATAATACTGAAAGTAGCCATTTTACCACCTCAAGTCACTTCAGAAATGTATTAACATTAAAAAAAAAAAAAAAAACAGCTGGGGAGAAATATAATAGTATGGCCTTTGGTTCTCCAGAAGTTATTAAAAATCCTGTGTTTAATAACACAAAGAATTACACCAAAAAATCAATTTATCAAAATGCAAGTATTCTAAAAGACTTTCAATAGATTTGAAAAAAATAAATACAAGATTTAATTTTGTAGGCATCCTATTACCTCTGTGCAGATGCATTTGCTTGATTGTTGGCTTTAATGAATGAGAAAATAATGGAACTTAGGGTATACTAGGAACTCAAATATGTACATAAACCCAGCCCTTATGGTACAAGTCATGGTATAAAGGTATAATATAATGGTATAATGCTAAAGAAACATACTATACACTTACATCAGGATGAATCCTTGGAGGGAGACGTTCTCTCGGAACTCTTTCATAGTCATATCGCCCTTCAGACCACATTTCATCTCTTCGATATGCCACTAAAGACAATAAAAATCTAATTAGCCAAAACCAGACTCATTATGGGTAGACAAAAGGACAGCGAGCACATGATTCTATGAAAGGTTCCTGGACTTCTCCTAATATAACATATTAGGCACAAGCCCTGTATGTACACTTTTTTTTTAATTAGCCCTTAGTAAGTCTATCTAGTTATAGAAAGTAATTAATGAACTTCAAGTAAAAATAGCTCGCAGTATGTGCAAGAACAACTGAACAAATGGAAATTCGTCCTGTATAATCAGTATAATTACAGGACTTGCAGATACTATAAACAGCTCCATTGAATATATGCTGTACATATAAATACATGTACATACCAGCTGTACATATAAATTCATACACACATACCTTACAGAAATTTTGATATTGCTCTGCTAAATATAGGGGACTTCTTTTCTTAAAAAAAAAAGTTCAACTCCTATTAGATTGAAGAATTTCTACTTTTTTATATAATATAATAACTTTGACAATTATTTCATCATCTCAATCATCTGGAAAGAGGTTAAAACACAACACATCATTCAGTTAGTACAAAGTTCTGTGCTTTGAATACTTGAATGAAATTAATTCTTCACATGCAGATTTTTCCTGTTTTATACTGGGAGCCATCAGAACACAAAAATTCCTCTTTTCAGAGAAAGGTGACTTTCAAAGTCAAAATTAGTAACTAAATACAGGTGGAAATAAACCATGACCATAAGAGATTCCAGTCATGCTATGTTAGACAACACAAACTTGAAGAGCTGAAATCTTTCTGATGATTATAAAGGTGAAAAATTGTATGGTTGAAAACAGATAAGAAATTGCTACAACTATATTTTTCAAAGTTTCCCTGCACAATGGTAGTTCTAGTTATTAAAAATAATCAATAAGAAAAAGAAACAGCAGGACATATTCAGAAGGAGAAATATGTAACATTATCTACTTTCACAAAATAAAACCACTTAACTGGAAATAGACTTATGAGGCTATATATGATATTGATTATTACAGATGTTAAGAATCAATATGACAAAAGGGTTTATTAACTGTTAAGAGGTAGCACTAAGTCAGATATACATTTTTGTGAAAAACAAAACGCTCACGTACTTACTTTTTTGTCAGTTTTAGTAACCCTGCTTCTGAAGACCCATTCAATTACCTACAAAAAAAGAAACTGAAGTTAGCAAAAATTGCATATATATTCATAAGTACATTTTTTTCTTTTAAGTAAACCAGACATGTAAAATCTAAATCTTTTGACCGCCCATCCCCCCATGATCTGAATTAATATAGAGTAATTCACCACACTCAATTAAAAAAGAATATGAACGACACTACTCAGCTGAATCCACAATATCAAAAAACTTCTTGTGACAAATTATTAACAGTTTCCTAATATATTCCAGAATTTTCTTTCCCTTTTATCATCTTTTACTCACTATCTCAAGTCTCAGTTTTTCTTCCATTTGTTAGCAAAAGCTTTTGGAAACTACTATAACTGCTTCCTTAAAAACACTCAGAAGAATATTTAATATATTCACTTAACTTATATTTATTTGACTGTCTTTCAATATCATTAAGCAGAGAAAAGCAAGACTCGGTTGCATGTGATGAGAGGTTAATGAAAAGTTTGATTTAACAAATGCTTTTCCTTTGGTAATAGATAATAAATCCTGATGAAGTAGCTGTTTTCTCAACCGTAATAAGCCTTTATGTTCAGAGATTTTGACCCTACCCTTGGTACAAATGAACCAGAGTATCTTCTTAAAACTTTGTTCCAGTTTGTAACAGACTTGACCTTAAGTACATTCCATACATAACTGAGACACAGAACTAGTCTGATGTAGCCACAGATTATAAATCAAAAGCTGACTAAACCAACAGAGTTTGGTTGGTCCTCATTTTGGTAAGTGTAAGAGCTAGAGGGTTTGCTGTCCCCGCCCTCGCTAGTGTGCTCCACCTAGCAGTTACTAATTCTGAAACCATTGCTCATATTGCTGTATTTGTTGGTCAGGTGTATCCATCAGAAGCACCTTCCTAGCACTTTCACACTAACTGCCTCAACTTTTCTTCATTCTCTACTTCAGGAACTTTTGCTAAAGCCTTAAAAATTCACACCAGGGACTACACATGCATTAACTGTTCTTAGGCTGACCCTGTGCCCTCTGTGTCCCACATCACCGGGAGGCTGCTCTATCTGCTCTTACACTGTCCCCACAGTCCTCTCTTCTTTATATCGAGAAGAGTACCTGAATACTCCTGTGTTTTACATGGACCAGGAGGGACAGAATTAGCTGAGGCAAGACAAAAATCATTACACTGGAACAGCGTCACACACTCTTTCTCAAAACACTTTGCTGCTGGTCCCTCATGCCCAGCCCTTGCCCCAGGGTGGACCACTCCTTCTGTCCATATGGGCTCACAGCTGGTGAGTGCCTGAGCCTCCTGTGGTGCCCACTCCCACCCCTGCTTGTCCACAGCCCACCCACCTCTCACGTGCACATAGACTTGGTACCCCATGGCGAGCCTCACGCAGAAGCTGGATTCAGATAAGGTTTGCAAGCAGTTTGGTTTTGTTTTTTTTTTTTTTTTGCATTTTGACAAATACAGTAGTGTCCCTGCCCTGCTGCCTGCAGTTACTGAAATTGTTAACTGAACACAATGTCCAAAAAGCAACATATTTCAGAGAAGTGCCACTGAAGCTAGGTGCAACCTTTCACATCATGCTGCTCTGTTAGTCAAGCCGCCTCCAACATCCCAACACATATCACTGGCAGTAGGTACCGACATTCACGTACACACTTTGTTATATTATCAGCCAGCAAGACTGATCAAAACATTCTCATTTTTATTACTATTGATGGACCTCACTGAAACCAGCAAGAATTATCACCAGTACTTTGACAAAACAAAAACACAAGCTGGAAAAAAAGGTAGACATATACTACCACAAAAGCCAACAGACTGAAGGGAAAAAAAAATACACAATTACATCAGACAAGAAGTAAGTATGCAGGTGGAAGGAAGACCTCAGAAGTAAGAATGCTTTGCATTTAATGGAATTAAATGAAGAAAATTAATCAGATCGAATCAATCATCCAGTTTATTCTTCAAAATGCTGGTAAGGAAAAAAAGTAGGAGGAGACCAATTTTATATAGAAGACTAAACAGACAGATTTTAGCTGGGACCAATGACATAAAGTAAGGATGTATTTGAAAGTAACAGAAGAAAAAAAAAAAAAACTGTTTAAAGGGAAGAAAATGCATTTCCCAGCATCTTGAGTACATTTCATCTGTTTCTATAGAAAAAAAAATCCATTTCTTAAATTATGTGACCTAACACATCTTTAATAACAACCATGAAGAGACTAAACTCTTAGGATCAATGAGAGAAGATTCCATTGACAAGGATTCAAGAGATCAAACCTCAGGTTTCCTACGCTGAGTTCAGATTCATCCATCCTCTCAGTACAAAGTTGTTCTAAAACAAAGATTGAAAAAAATATATCTATTTTTGTTTCACACCTAACACCATTGTCACTCACATTGACTGTTTTCTATTAGCACATACAGCAAAGGTAATTGTTGATATTTCTTTAATATCATGATATATAATCACTTGCTACATTAACTTAAACAACCTCTTCCTATTTTTGATCAGAGGCGACTGTTTTCCCTAAAGCAAGGTCTTTATTTTCTCAAATAAAGACACTCCAGCATACCCAGAAGCCATACTATTAACGCGGTGCGAGCTGCTCCACTGTGGTCAGGTGCCAAGAATGGCTTTGCTCCGATTATCATAGCACTGTGTCTTGCTCTATGCTAGTATAACTGATGTAACAGAAAAAGAGTTTCTTCATCAAGCAGATTACACGGGTCACTTAAACTTTAGGGGTTTTTGTACAACTGGGTTTTCTTTATCAATCATTAACGTTTTATTCTTTTCTGCTTTCTAAATAATATATGCTAAAAAAAAGAAGCAGACACATTTGCAAAAGCACTCCAGTATTCTGCAATATTTTGTATACAACTCCTGTCTGTTTACATTTATTTGCGACATCAATTTTCATCACAGCTAGAAATATCTACTTCTCCAGGATCCATAATTTTGCAGTGCGTGCTATCAGCCTTCTGCAGAATCTACTTTTTTGTTTCAAAAACATACAGCTACCCCAGATGGCTACATCTTGCCGTATGTGAACAATGCATAAAACCAATGCTGTGCTGTAAATACAGAGGCAGGCAGCTGCAGTATCTCTGATGCTACTGGAATACATCTGGTTTTATACTGTTATTTTGATAAACAGCACAGACTGACAAACGTGGGCCAGATCTGTCTCTCCTTTGCTTTGGAAAGCTCTCAAAGAAAGCTTAGACGCTTTTGTATGAGTAAGACCTAGAGAATTGTAACTTATTAGAAATATTATGGCCAATTTTGCAACAATTGCTGCTTTGAGGACATAAAGAATGACAGAAAACACCGCTTTTGCTTCCAACAATTAGAATCTGTATTTGACAGTGCTTCAAAGATATTCTAATATCTCTTACCTAGACAAGAAGCGAGACAGATAAAATTAATTAAAAAAGTAACTTTCTCCTCCTTCCCCCATACTTGGGACAGGCAGAAAACACCAAGTAGACATAGTCCTCTATTGTTAAGATGAAAAAGCAGAAGTGCAAGAGCAGAGGGAAAAATCTACCATGACAGTACATAAAATACTGTGATGGAGGCATTGAGAAAAAACAGGGGTACAAGGAGAATCTATCTCTTCCTAATAACAAATATTAGGCTATAAGATTCTGAAAAGCAATGAAAAGCATGACTGCAACAAGTCTAGGCATAGTTAACCTAGTACCAAATGACCTGAAGGAAAAGGCTTTCTTCCAGTCTTTCCTGACCTGTTCACAACAACTTTGACTTAAAATAAAAAAAAAAAATCTTTAAGAAAGCACCAACCACAAGTCAAATTAACTCTCACCTCAAAAACAAAAAAAGCCAGAAATGCGTAAGCTAAATAAAATTACTAACAGCAGCAGCATTCTGATGAGGATTTACAATCCCACTGGTTCAGTTTTCTTACCACATCATTCTAATATATCACTGGGAGCAAGAGAAATGGAGGCAACGTGCTGGGGGTTATACTAATACAGTGACTGATGTATTAGCGCTTATCTTTGCTTGAACACCTGCAGTTACCAACGTCCCATCCTTCATCAGTGTCAATGCTATAAAAATAATGACGTTCTGCCAGGCCGCGATGGGGCTGCTATGCTAGCAACATCAGTGCAAACAACTGCATGGATCACCACCTCCACCTGCCTTTCCATCTTGCAGCACAAACATTTTGACAACAAAATATGTCAGCTCACCATACTGTTGTCTTAACAGGTCAAAACTTGAATGCTTTCAACATTTACACTCTAAAGTACCAACCAACTCTGAGTATTTCACCCACAGAAAACAAATGTATCAAACCCTACTCATTACCTGCACAGTTTCTCTGGGTTTCCACATCTTTTTGTGTATTTCTGACAAAGTCTTTGTTCCCCTGAAGTCCCAGAAACCTCAGATAAAGAATTATTATAAGAGTATCCTTGAAAACCTCTAATGCATGGGAAAGAGCCTACTGAAGGAGTATGAGTGAGAACAAAGAACCATGGAGAGCAGACCGCGTACAAATACTATTAAAGACTTTAAATATATTACTGGACACCCTACTGTCAAGTGTAGAGATTTATTCTAGTGCCTTTAAGGAAAACAGCTAAGTGACATGCTTATGTCTTATTTATTCCCCTATAAACATAAAGATACCAATACTACACCATCATACCCACAAGGCGTCTCACTGAAAGCATTTACAATGGGATTTATATAGCCTCCAAACATTCATTACTAGTTACTAAAGTTTAAAATAACTCTCAGGAGTATGCAGCAGTAGCAACATCCTTCCCTTCAAAACAAAACCGCAAATTAAACTGAAAGTCAGTGTGTTCTGTCACGCACGGGTTTTAAAAAGGATCAAGTGTTAAGCTTTACAAAAGCCACCCTCGATGCTGACACAGCAGCCGAACGCCCAGAGGGGGCTATCCTTCCCTCCATCCCTCCTGCCCCGCCGCTTCCATTCACCCCAGTGTCGCAGAAACCCGAGGAAACCAAGGATCCCGCCCAGGACAGGGGCTCCCCGCGGGGGACAGGAAGCGGGGCCTCCCTGCTCCCAAAGCTCCCCTGGGGGGATGCCCTCTCCCAGGTCGGCCCTCACAGACGCTTCAGCGACCGCCCGAGCAGCGCGGGGCGCAGCCGGGAGAGAAGGATGGAAGGCAGGCCCCTTCCCGCGCCCCGCCAGCCGCCTCACAAGGCGGCCGAACGGCACGCCGCCACCACAGCCCGCGGACCGAAGCCGAGAGCCACGCGATCGGCTCGGACACGATGAGGCGTCGCGTTCGCTCGGCGGAAGAGGGGCAAGAGACAACCGTCTCCGCACCAGCCCCCACGGCGCACACGCCACCACCGNGGAGGGCAGGCAGCTCCCCTGGCTGGCGCCGCGGCGCACCTCTTCCCGCCGCTTCCGGCGCTCCCCAGACGTTACCGGAAACGCCCGCCTTCCTTCCGCCATCGCCATCGCCTATTGGCCGGCGGCTGCACTGCTCGCCGCGCGTTAGTGGAAGAGCGCCGCCGTGCCGGGAGAGTGGTCGGAGCGGCGGCGGCGCGGGAGGGGTGTGTCCCTGTCCCTGTCCCTGTCCCGTCCCGCCGGGGCCTGCGCGTCGTCCGGTGTCTCATCGCACCATGGGCGCCCGGGCGGGCTGAGCCCCGCCGTGACGGGTAGGCCGGGGCGGCTGGGTAGGCCGCGTCCCCTTGAGGGGGAGGAGGCGCGGGAGCCGGTAGGCGGGTGGGCCTGTCCCCGCCGTGGTTCGGTTGCGGCCGTAGCGAGAGCCCCGCGGGTGGCAGGAGCGCTCGTGTACCGGCGGGGCGGCTGTTCGCCTGACTTCTGTGGCTGTCGGGAGGGGCTTCTGTGCCGGGGAAGCGGCGGTTCGGGGCCGGGGGATGTTACCGGCAGCGAAAGGCTTTAGTGCAACGTGTGGAAGTTTCTGAGTAGCCTGTGTAGTTCCCTTGGCTTAATATCGGTTTGCCCCTGCTGAGCTCTGAAGTGGAATTTCTTGTCTTGGCTGGGGTTTCTGGGAGGAAGGGGTATCAGCAAGTGAGTTACCTGGGTGAAGTTCTGGGTGAGACTAGATGCAATTGAACTGCTGGAAAACCCTTTAAAAAGAACTTGTTGTTAAAGCTCTTTCTGTAGTTCCTGCAGGCGGCCTGGTTGCCCAGTCTTATTGTCCCAAAGTTTGTGTAGTTAGACTAGTAGATAAGAATAGTTTGATTCAAATCATGGATCCTTTTTGTGTACATCTTTAGTCTGGGCAGATTGGAACACTCGTACTATTTCTGCTGAGAGTGTCGACTTTATTTACCAAATTCTGATCCTGTTTAATATTTGCCTTGTACTATTTAAGTAACTATGTAGAGATAAAACCGATTATGCTCTAATAGCTTATTACATGCCCCTTGTGTGGGACCGTATTGTAGCAAAAGCTTTGTCTGGGACCAAGGAGAACATGGGTTCGGCTTCCTCCTTTAACACAGGCTTGATTATAAACTTCAGCCAAGCACCTGCCACAACTAAGGGTTTGTTGATTTGGGTCTAAACACTGTTGATACTGCTAAATCAAAAATAAAATACGGTGTTAAAGATCAAGATAGAAGAACTGAAATGAATTGGCCTGAGTGAGTGTGTCTTGAGTAACTCACCCACAAATCATTTGTATGTACTTTAATTGATTACATCGCAAATCTGACCTTGCTGCTGTGTACTTTAAAAAAAGCAGACACAAAAGTTTGTGCTTACCTTGAAATGTTGATATTAAGTCATGAAAATATCAGTAAATTCAGATGCTTTAGAGGCATCTGAACTATTTTGGTGGTGTCCTTATGTGTTTTGGGACAGAGCAGAAAAGCCAACTGTTGAAATTAATCATTGTCTTCTCTTATGATATTCTCAATGTGAGTGACAGATGCTGCATTAAGCATATTGGATTAAAGCAAAACATACTCGTGTACCTGATATATTTTGCAGGAAACTTAATCGTAATGACAGATGGTTCTTGTCAAAGAATGGCTTCTTTTAGTTCCAGTTGTTGGAAAAGACAAAAAAGATTGAATTCAAGAAGTCATAGTAATGAGGGACAACTCCATCCTGAAAGTTAATATGTGAAAATGATAAATGAAGAAAGCATTAATATTACAGAGAAGCTATTACATTAATGGGAATTGTGCTCAACCCCATGGAGATAATGTACTGGCTTCCAGCTGATGCTTTAAAGTAAGTCACCAGGTAATACCTTGAGGATCAGGGAAGCTGCATAAAAGCATTCTATATAAAACAGAAATGTTTCAGTTTGTTGGGGAGATCTAGCAGGATATAGAAGCCAGGTTGTACATGACTCTCAGGTGAGTCCCCAGCAGCAAGTAGATAGCTCAGATATATTGGGGAGGTTCTTCTGTTTGTTTTTGTTTGGGTTTTGTGATTTTTTTTTTTTTTTGTCAGCCTGTGAAGTGAAAACCTATAAAGCAGAGAGACTGGTGATCAAGGAGAGAGAGCATGATGAAAATGTTAAACTTGTATTGGACAGTTCTATGAAGTTGGAAAGTTCCTGAAGTAAAAGGACTCTGAGCCTTGTTATGATGAGCCTCCAGATGAGATGTCTCATCTAGAGAGTTAACTTAAAGCTGGAATCGGCTTTTNTTTTTACCACCCCCCCCACGCCTCCCAGCTAGAAAACATCAGACCAATGAAGCTG
This sequence comes from Ibidorhyncha struthersii, assembly GCA_013398815.1. Lineage (NCBI taxonomy): Eukaryota > Metazoa > Chordata > Aves > Charadriiformes > Charadriidae > Ibidorhyncha > Ibidorhyncha struthersii. The sequence continues at coordinate 244,648 of VZSZ01008626.1, read as the reverse complement.
GTATGGTAAGGTTGGCATCCATAAATGCAGAGGGAGGGAAAAAGCTATTGTTTATATGGTGTAGGCACTTGGTATCACCACAGGGGCTTCATGGCGGTTAAAAAAAAAAAAAAAAGACTAATGGATTGGTTGTAGTAGAGTTAAAATTGACACATGATGTTTTGTTAAGGTTTATCAGGCTGGGAAGAATTCTGCTGGTAGTTGGATCCAAATTGCATTTATACCACTGTATTCACAACAGATAACCAGAAATCTATATTTTAACATGCTCAAGCTTTTTGAGAGATTGCTTTTGGTAGAATTTTATTTGTGAATGTTCTGCAGGAGACTTAGTAAGGACCACCAGGCCTTTAAGTAGATAGATGAATGGCCCAAATGTTGCCATTGTGGAAACGTGTCAGTATGTCTGCTGGCTTAAATAAGATATATGTAAACCATCCCAATGACCACTTGGTATTTAGAAGAGGAAGTCTTCCTGCAGATCTGGGGAAATACTCTTTCCTGGAGTGGTAAATTTGAACCTTTGCCATCTTGAACATGAGCATGGCAATAGCTCTACAGTTACTGTACTTCGTCTTTTACAAAAATTGTGCTTGTCCAGTGAGTCAGACATTAAAAGTAAGGAATCCTGGCATAATAGTCCTAAACAATACAAATTGCTAAGAATATTTGGGCAGTCAGAGCAGCAAGACTGTTTCACTTAAATTTGTCCAGGGACTAGAAACAAAGCTCAACCTCAGCTGTCTGGCAGCCAGCGCTCCAGGGTGCAAGTCTTTCAGCTTGCTTCTGGAAAAAGTAGTGTACAGCTGAAAATGGCAGTTCTGTAGCTTGCATTCATTAATAATTTCCTATCAACTGAGCTGTTAGGCCTGTAGTAATCTTCACAGGATATATCACTGTCTCTTTGGAGGCTTGCACTGTGGTGGCGTGGAATACACAAGCTGACTGCTCTCCAGTTATGCCATGCTCACTGGTGTCTGTTAATATGGGGACTGCTTGGTCTCCTGTTACCAGGTGCTCTAACTTCTCTTGTCTTTAATGTGGAGTTAAATTGCTATCTCTAGCCACGTGAGGTTCACCTCGGCTGTTTTCTCCTCTGCTGTTGCAATATATTAGCAGCGCTAAGGTAGCTCTTACTGAATCCTTTGTATCTACCGTACATCTGGATAACTGCACTTCAGGCCATCTATTCGCGTGGCATGTTGCCAAGTCAGTCTGGTTAGGCTTGTCAAGGATACTAATGCCAAGCAGCAAGGAATCTGGGATAATGAATCCCGTCTGCGTAACACCAGATGCAATGTGTGGCCTTTATTGCAAATTTATTCTGTTTTCATTTGCTTAACCTTTATGTTGCCATTTCTGCTCATGCCAAAAAACACAGTCTCTGAACATGGAAGAACTCAGAATTCAATCGCTTGGAAACTGCCACTCAAATGAATTGTAATACAGCAGGCATGTCAGGAAAGAGAAGCAAAACACTTGGATAATCAGTGTCTATTGGGAATGTCAGGTCTTCAGATGACTGAATTGTGAAATGCTGGAAAATAACCACAGCCGGATTAGCCTGTGATATTAGTTACTTCGTTGGCACTTGGTCAAGCAATCTGCTCAAACTCACTACCCGAAAAGTCCCCTAAGAAGCTGTGTGTGCTATGACGGATGTTGATTTCTAGTACTTAGTTTTTGTCATGCCTTCATCAGCCTTTGTCTGCATTTTTAAAATGAGTTGGTCTTGCTGAAGAAATGGCTTGATCCTCAGTTAGGAATCGGCAAAGCAGGAATAAGGCTGCAGGAAACTGGATAAGTAGGTAGTAATTGGACTGTGTAGGGAAAGGTTTTGCTGTACTATTTGGTGTGTCCTCTCATAAGGGTTGTGCTTTATTCTGATCTTAAATTTTACTTACTTAGCTCTTGGACCAAGCCATGGGTACAGAATGGATCGGAGGGAAGAAGTGTTTTGCACAGACCTTAGCATCACTTAAAATTTTGGGATATGTCCAAACATGAGGGAAAAACATAGGCTGTTCTTTTTCAAGTTAGTTCAGTTACTCTTTACCTAGTATTGGATGATGTGTATGCAGTTGTAACAAGGCTTTTGAACTGATTCATTGTTTCTAGGCGTATTCTTGAAACTAAGTACCCAAGAACTTAGATTGGAAATGAAAATGGCTTTCAGATTTCCCTGGTTCCTGCCAGAATAAGAGGTGCTTAATCAGGAGAAGGAGGGGGAGTGCCTCTAGGGGAGGTGCCATCTATGTTCAGCTCTGGACAGCTGCAGTTCCAGAGCAGTGGAGAATCCTGAGCAATAGACACAAGAGGAAATACTTGCTGCTTTAGCAGCTGAGATATATTTTAAAGCTAATGCAGTATCTTTTTTCCCCCCCAATAATTAGGACTGCTTTAGGGAAGCTTCCCGCCTGCTTCCCTCTCCCCCTCGCTTCCGTAACTGAATGTGGTTTATTCTGTTTTAAATGCAGCTGCACCGAAATTTTTGTAAAGAATCAGAACATGCGGGTACTTCAACAAACATCATTAAATTCACATATTGGCCAGAACGTTTAATAAATGGTGATTACTTGTTTCTTTCTGGACCTAAGCCTGTCTTTACTGCGCAAATCAGCAGAGGCTTATTTTCAATACACTAACTTGACTGTTTTTTCATGACTTACAAATTGACTTGCGTACAGCAAAAATATGCTTTGTATCTAGGGGGAGGGGGAGGAATGTATGTCTTCTGTAGCACATGAAGGCAAACACTAATTTCATGTAAAATGATGAAAGAGAAATGAAAGCTATGCTTTCCTGCAACTTTGTCATGACCATCTGGGCTAGGTTTGAAAAACAGATTTCAAAAAGTCTTGCAACTGTGTTATAATTGATTGCTCTGTTGAATACAGTTTAACTCTTCTCTTTTCCTCCTTTCATCAGAAAAATGAGTGGTGGGTTGGCACCAAGCAAAAGCACAGTCTATGTGTCCAATTTACCCTTTGCTTTGACAAACAACGATCTATACAGGGTAAGTTTTAATTTAAGAGTTGCATTGTGCAGATTAAACTTGTTGACAACAATTTTGAGTGTAAATACAATACTGATATATGTATCTTAGAAAAGTTTGTCTTGATAAATTTACTACTAATGAAATGCAGTTGTCTATTGTTAAATCTTTTTATTTTGTTTTATATTTCAGATATTTTCAAAGTATGGCAAAGTTGTCAAGTAAGTGACCTGATATGGCCTGCTATTTTTGTAGCTTTCATTTTGAATATTTAATGTATTTGCTTCACTTGAAAGTCTTGTGCTTTTTATAATTTAAGTATGAACGTGGAATTGAGGTCCTGTTCATTTTTAATAAAGTATAAATTTAACAACTGGAAGTTCTTGCAGTTACACATATAGTGTAAGAATATTTGTGTTGGGAACAGGTTTTGCTAACCACTTCTTAAGAGCAAGTAGAATGTTGTTATATACCCATGGTCTTTTCTCTCAAATAGTTGAAACAATATCCTTCTACTAAGTGTTGTTCCCCTTCCCCTGAACACTGCCTGGGACACAAGTGGATAAATGTAAAACTGGGAGCTTCTGCGTCTGTGAACTAGATGTCGCAATTCCTATGAAAAGTTCCCACAGCTGCAATTTACAATTCCTCTATTTGGGATTCTAGGGGGACTTGTTACTGTGACTGCTTAGTATTACATTAAAGGTTAGACGTAAGGCTGCATGGTAATAGCTTTTAATATGTGGGGTATTCGTGAACAATACTTGTGAATACCTGCCTCTGTTCAAATGATAGAAATAAATGCCACCATGAGGAACTTGCTGTTTTCTTTTGTTTATTTTTTTTTTAACTGGTCAGAATAACGAGGCTCAGGACTTCAGTTTTCAACCCTACACCAGCAAAGATCTATTCTAACCTTTAGTAGCTGCTGTAATAATCTGTGAGATACAGAGCCAAATTCAAAGTTTTTGAAGTCTCAGGGGTATGTACCTAAACTCTGTGTGTTTGGGGGTAGGAGTCTCCTACTGTCTCGGCTTTTGAACTTGTTCAATAGGAAGATGAGAATTGTATGAAGTATTGGCTGTATGATGCATTGCTTATTTTAAAGGTGTCATAGCATCATTCTCTCTTTTTTCATTTATTGATGTTTTCTAGTGTTTTATTTACTTTTTCGGGGACTGTCATAAACATCAGAAATGATGTTTTCAGATGCCTGTGTAGAAGAAATCCTGTACTGTGTCCTGTGTGAAATTAGCTAATTTAGAACTTGCAATTCTATCTGCATAGTTACTGTTTTCCCCCACCTATATATTGTTTTGCAAAAAATTCACTTACTGATACCTAATTTTTCCTGACATTTTGTCTAGTAACTGCCAGAAGTTAAACCAAATGCAAAGAGTCACAGAATACACAGAATGTGTAAAATACTACCATGATTTTTTTTTCCTGTTTGCCCCTTTGCAAGCTGACCTGAGTAGAAACAGTGCAGATACTGTGGGGTTCTGCTGGTATTCCCATTTTGCTGTGAAACAGGCTAACAAGGATCAGTTTTCCTATTTGTAACTAGTCATTAATTTCCAAGAAAAATCTTTTCACATATTAGTTTGATTTCTGTAGAGTTTTTATTCAGGGACTTTAAAACACTTCGCAGAAAGCTTTGCGATGTCATCTAGGTCAGCTTTAACATAATTAAATAAGTTTTAATAGCTTTTTTTTTTTTTTAAGTGTGTTTTGACTCAGCAATATAATGCTGACTCTTCCATACTGCATTTCATACCCCAATATACCCTGACTTATTATCATTTCAGCTCAGTTTGTTCATTGAGTAATCAGACTTTCTAGGGCTCCAAGAAGCTGCTGACTTTTTAAAGATTTGTCAGGCTTGTTTCTTTCTATGCTTGTGTTGTTAACTGGTACGTTCAATATCCCAATTAGAAACCTGACAGTCATATCATCAACTCTTGGAAGAGTAACTTAGCAAAAGAATTAACAGAATTGTTCTGAAGTCAGTTTTATTGACACTTCATCTCAATGCATTCGATTAGACACATCTTTTGTCCAAGAGGCTTTGGTAGAAAAACTGTTCTATGATGTATCTTTCTATGCATGTATTTGGGGGAAAATTGAGTTTTCTTTACTCTGTAGTTCATCTGTTACTTATATGGGTTCTCTGGTAGGCCTTCTGCATTGAAGCGTGGTTTGTTTGGATATATTTTGGAAAAATGTCCCATTACTTCTTACAATTTTGGCTTGCCTTATGGCTGAACCTTGTTCTGCCTCAGGTGAACACAGGGAGGAGTTTATTCCCTACTTTTTTACATGTACTTTTATTTTCATGTACATGCAGACTGGCATCCTGTTTTCCACTGTTTTTCTGGCGTTTTTTTTTTAGGGATAAGTACAATTGATGTTAAGACTGAGGGAATTGAGGCTGTGTGGGCTCCCTCCGCCTTCATCTGTTGTCATTCTTTTTCTGTGTCTGTTGTTTTTACTGCATCTAAATCTTTCTTGAATTTCTCAATATGCTACTGGAGCTGTTGATTCCAATGTTAGACTGAAGATTTAACTTTGTGTGTCATGTAAAATAACATGTGTCCATGACCTGGTTGGATTCCAGTTGGAGATATTTGTAGAATGATACTACATATACTTATTGTTTCCTGTCATGAACTTGTTTAGCTGATTATTCCTACAGAAACGTAGAATTCTCTGTTTGCATGCAGTTCAATACACTGTGTTTTTCAGTAATGATAGCAATGGTCAAGATTACTCCTGAATTTTAATTTCACCTCCAGTATGTGTAGTTCCCTCCAGTTATGTTGTCTGCAAATCTGAAGAGTATGTTCTCTGTTCTTCAAGTCATCCAAGGGAATAAAGGATGATACTAGACCCAGAAAGACCCCATATGCTTTTAAAATCGTCTCTGTTGTCCCAAATCTGGGTTCTTTACCCAGTGTGCAAGCCGATACACACAGCGGAGAGGTATTTCTCAGTTTATTCCAGTAATGCACAGAAATGGGGTGCTCGTCCCAAAACAGGAGCACCCCTTAGTTTCAAAAATCTCTACTTTTATACATTGATTATTACATGTTCAACCAATTAATACATATTCATTGCTATTCTCTTTAACGAATGGTCAAGATTTCTTTGCTTCCCATGTAAATTAGTGCGCAGACTCTGTCGTCTTCTTCCATTGTTCTCTTTTGAGTAGGTGGTATCGTTTGGGCAGGTGGTCAATGAGTTGGTAGTCGTGATCTCCCTCTGCCGGAATTACCTGTTACCTACTTCTCCTCTGATCTTGGCAGTTCCAAGTGGTTTTCTCAGTTTGCTGACCAGGCTTACAGTTCATCACTCTCTTGACAGGAATACCCCGCTTATCAACAATACTAAATTGTCTGGTGGTTAGCTCCTTCATTGAATCATAGATAATCATGTCTAGTTACTATTTTTCTATTTTAATATTAGGTAAATAATTAAATAGGGTTGGGGCAGTATAGAGGACTTTAGCAGCAGCAGGTTTCCTCGATTACTTCAATTACATTTTACATTTTATTTTCCTAGTTTATGTCAATTTTACTACAACATCTCTGCTCTACCTGTAAGCACAGGGCCTGGTTACATGTTCCTTTGTATTTCTTTTTAATGAGCCTTTCACTTGTTAAATATACTTTATTTCCTTTTCGCTGTATAACAAAGGTAAGATCCCACTGAGATCCTTAAGGAAAAAATGTCTCTGAAGTCATTTCAGTGTATCAATAATGTGGTTATATGTTTTCAGAGTTACAATTATGAAAGACAAAGACACCAGGAAGAGCAAAGGAGTTGCCTTTATTTTGTTTTTGGATAAAGAATCTGCACAAAATTGTTCTCGAGCACTTAATAACAAACAGGTAAACTGAGGAAAGTTGTTATGGTAGGAGGGTTGGGTTTAAAGCCCAAAAATATTTACCTTTTTTTCCAATTTGCTGTAGTTGTTTGGAAGAGTAATAAAAGCAAGTATTGCCATTGATAATGGAAGAGCAGCAGAATTCATTCGCAGGCGTAACTACTTTGATAAGTCTAAGTGTTACGAATGTGGGGTGAGTAAAACCAAAAAGGAGGTACTATAGTCCAGTTTGTTTCTTCAGTTTGGCCATTGCTAATCCTGTCCGTGGTGTTGAAATAACTTTTTATGTTGATACTATCAACTTGCATAGCAGTTGCACTATTTTCAAGAATCACAATACTCCGTATTTGGGGTCTCTTATTTGGGATTTTGTGGGTGGGGGAAAATATGTGTTTATAATAGCTGCTTAACATGCTGATGAGCAGACAGAGCTGAGTATCAGTGTAAAGCTGTATGAGAAGGAAAACCTCCTAATCGTTGCTTCCACATACCTGCTTTTGCTGTGTTTTTGGAAGATCATTATATAGTTGGCTGTAAAATACATATTGGAAACAACTGTTTTTACACAGAATAAGTATGCGTTACATTTGAGGCAATTCCTCACTTTTCCATAATATAATGACATAGAAGATTGAGATTTGGATAGTATTTAACATCAAATACAAGCTTGGTTTATATTCATAACACTTTTGAGAGCAAAAATGTTGACTCATTCCTATTTCTTACACTGTTAATGCTGAGGTTTATATCTTGCCTTGAACATAAACTGTGCTGTAGCATATTCAGCTATTGCAGCAGCCAAAGAAAATCTGCTTTGCTCATAGCTTGTTCTCAGTTTGCAGTTAAACATGCATATCACCACCAATCTCTTCGTTTCCATAGCAAGCTTATAGAGAAGAGTTTGTCTTCTGTGTGCTAATTCAGCATTCCATTTATCTTACTAATTGCTTCCATTTTTTTTCCCTGTGAACTGTCTTACATTAACTTTCCTCATAATGTGTTTCAACATATAGTTGTTTGTAATGGTTTCTGTTAAGCAATATTTCTTTTCTCCAAGGAAGCAGGACACTTAAGTTATGCTTGTCCTAAAAATATGCTAGGAGAGCGTGAGCCACCAAAAAAAAAAGAAAAGAAAAAGAGAAAGAAAATAGTTGAGCCGGAAGAAATGTATGTATACTTATTTACATGTTAGTACTTCTTTTGGGCAGCTTTTTCACACAGAACATTTAAAATAAAGGTCTATGTTATTTTCTCTTTCTGCACAATGAAGTGAGGAGGAAGAAGAAAGTGAAGAGGAAGGAGAAGACCCTGCTCTAGACAGCCTCAGCCAAGCCATAGCTTTTCAGGTATAAAATTGAAGCATTGTGTATTTATTATTATTTAAATGCCACTTTACTTCCTTTTTTCAGCTGCTTTTTGAAAGCTCCAAGATAAACCCGTAAGCCTGTCCATTCTGTAGCACTCAGGGCCCTTTTGCATGATAGTAGTCGGTGACTATAGTTGGCTTCTTCATATTGCAGGCATGTTCTATTTTTGGGTTTTTGTGTTTTGGTTTTGGGGGCTTTTTTTCTCTGTTGCTGTGGTTTTGCATTGCAATTCTTTCTTTCCTTCAAGGTCCTTTGCTCCTTAGTTTCCTGTCATCTCTGCTGTGATGCTCCATTAGGTTTTTGGTCCACAAATCCCTCTTAAATCTGTTAACTAAGCAGCCAGAAGAAAGTCGTGTATAAATGGTCAGGTACATCTCTGCCCTTACTCACTAGAATATCCTTGAATAACATCTATTTCTGGAGCACTTCCTTTGCCTGATACGGTCCATCGCAGTCTCTAATAGAACTTTTCTCTCAAAACATAATTAATGCATTTTTTGTTACGTAGATAGATAGTCTGACAGCTGTATTACTGTTATCTTTAATATGTCTTTACAGGCTTTTGCTTCCCTACACAGAGCAAGCTGGAACCGATATTCAAATTCATGCCCCCCAAAAAACACTCAGAGTTTCTACCATAACTTTGTCCTAAATATGACTGTAATGAATGCAAAACTTTTACATGATGTAGTCCAGAATAATGATGCAAATATGCACAATTATCCACACACACGGCACAAGTTCAGAAAACTCCATGATTGGAAGTAAAACCTATGAATGTAAACAAGCCAGGAAACACTCTCATTTCTCTTACCACCCAGAGATTTTAAATGGAATAGCATGTTTCCCAGTAAAAATAGGAAGCATCTCTTTAAACCTTTAGTTGAATAACCTTTACATCCCTGAAGACATTAATTCCCTGAATGAATGACTGCAAGAGGCAGCAGATAAAAGACTTATTAGTGGAACAAAACTGATTCAATAATGTCAATTTAAAACGCCATGCATTCTTTGCTTCAGATCTCAGCTGCTCTATAGTTCTGTAAGTTTGCCATGTGCAAAGTTCCACTCTTTGAAAATAGAGGGTACTCCATGTGGCCTGCACTGGTGCAGAAGACTTACTGTTTGCATGTGAGAAACACTTTCAGAAATGTTTTCTAGTGCATTCATCATACAGCTTATCAGGAAATGGAGATAAAGCCCTTGAATTCTTGAACTTATGAAATAGCTCAATGCATATCAATAATTTGCATTATTATTTATAATCTGTCCAGAGAAGGGCAACAAAGCTGTTGAGGAGTCTGGGGGACAAGTCTTATGAGGAACGGCTGAGGGAACTGGGGCTGTTTAGCCTGGAGAGGAGGAGGCTGAGGGGAGACCTTATCACTCTCTACAAGTACCTGAAAGGAGGTTGTAGAGAGATGGGGACTGACCTCTTCTCCCTAGTGACAAGTGATAGGACGAGAGGAAATGGGTTCAAGTTAAGCCAGGGGAGGTTTAGGTTGGATATTAGGAAAACATTTTTCACCGAAAGGGTTATCCAGCATTGGAATAGGCTGCCCCGGGAGGTGGTGGATTCGCCATCCCTGGAGGTGTTTAAAAAAAGGGTAGACGTGGTACTTGGAGACATAGTTTAGAAATGGTTTTTGTCAGGTTAGGTTAATGGTTGGACTCGATCATCTTAAAGGTCCCTTCCAACCTTAACGATTCTATGTTCTATCTTAATTTTTCTTAATCTTAGCTAATACTTTTTCTTCTTTCGTTGTAGCAAGCCAAAATTGAGGAAGAGCAACAAAGATGGACACAGACTGCAGGGGAATCTTCAGTTTCAGATGATTCAAAACGTCCACGGATTAAGAAAAGTGCTTATTTCAGTGATGAGGAAGAACTTAGTGACTGAAATAATACTGGTTTATATAAATATATAATATATATAGTGTACATTTTGTAAAGTGCTACAAAGTTGTCTGTACTACAGGTTTGTCTTGGTGTTGAAGACACTGAAAATCATGTTGTAGTTCTACCCTGCCCCTCAAATCTCCCATTTTCTGATATTCCTCTCTCAAAACTTAACCCTTCAAGGCAGCTTCTTAAGAAAACAATGCGTTTCTACACTTAAATCCACAAAAATATATGGGAGAATGCTTCTTGCAGTTAGTATCTAGACCCAAACCTTGGGAGCAAAATCTTTCATAAGAGAATTTCCTAAGATTTTTATCCTAAGAGGAGTTCCTCTTAGGATCAGTGTTAGCACCACTGATGCTTTATGTATTGTTCTGTTTATTGCCTGTTGGAAGCAGTGCTTTAGTAGTACTTTAGTAGTATATGAATCTTGCACTAGCCCCTCTGCGTAGGTTTGACTTTCAACCTTAAGCGTTGTACTGGTCTTTTAACTCTTCATGCAGTAATGTAATAAATTACTGTCACGTAAGCTTTGTCTGTGAAATCGTTTTATACTAAACAATACATCTATGTGCTTTCCAAAAGGATGTTAAGATGTCGATCTTCTCTTACGCACAGTTTTAGTAACTTGCTGTACACTTTATAATGTCATATAGGCTTCATAGGAGATGCAAGTTAAAAATGATGTGGTGATTAGTTCAGTCTTGAAATCTTCATACTTAATATTTTTTAAGAGTGATAGTTCTGTTGCTCTTGCATTAAAGTTGAGACTGGTCATGTTTTAAAAATGGGAATGTGCATATATATTTTAACATGCTCTAACCTGGTATTGAAAGTCTCTTGCTGTGATAAGGGCTTATCCTGCGCTGTTTCTCCTAACCACACGTCAGGTGCCTAACATGTTAATTATGGTTATGCACAGGTTTTTAAATATTCTTGTATTAACATGGATCACAGTCCTATCTTCTCAGGCATCTGAACCTGCTGGCAAAATCCAGAGGGCACAGAGTTTCCTATGTGCTTAACAATCAGCTTTCATGTATATTTGGAACTGTCATGGTCTCTAAGCAAAGTGCGTTAGCACCTATTTTGCACCTAAAGCTGTTCAGATCTTTTAAACAGAGTCTCCATCCTTAAGTCTCTGTGGGGTTCTCGTCACGTTCTCCTGAAAAGCCTCATAGACGTATTAGGAGAACAGTACAAAGCCCTGCAGCAGTGATCCCTCCAAAAACCACAGACACGTGGTGATGGTGGTAACTTTTTTTATATTGGACGCTTTGTGCAGTCAAACTTTTCATTTTTAGGAGGCATGATATAAAACACGTTCACACTTGGAAGAAGAGACCAGCTGGACTCTGTTTCTATTTTCAGCTCTTCCTGTTGCTCATCAGGACTTGGTTTTCTGCCAAATATAGAAAACGTAAATCAAAATATACCATTACATATTCTTAATTAATATCAATTTACGTTCAAATATATAACTGGGTTCAAAGAAAAGACACATACACGCGCACATCCCCTTCTAAGCTAATATAAAGCAGTCACACACAGAAGGCCATTCTGGGGTCTTATGTTGCTACTTTCACAAGAATTCAGAAAAAAGAATAAGGTAATAAAGGGAAAGATTTTTCTATACAAACTACTCCAGCTACAGAATGGGGAGAAATATTGGGCTTTACAGATAGGAAGGTCTTGGACTCAGTAATCCAAAGAATGTTTTTAAGACTGACTTCGTGACTTTCTGCTGAAAGCACTATATATTCAGGCTGGTTAAATCTGAAGCTTCCTTTACTGAATTTCGGAAACATCTCTTGATACTGAATAGCCAAGTGCTAAAATGCCAGGTGTAACTTAGTGTTAATAAATGCAAATCACTGTACATCGTGTGTGTAATAATAAAGACTGAGGAGTTCTAAACTCTGCTAAGGCAGAAAATCTTGCTACCAGCATGCTTCTCTGCAAATGCTAAACTAGAGCTCAATGGCAGTAAAAGAAAAAAAGTGAAAGGAAAAAAAGAAATGGAGAGCAAAACAAGCAAAAATACTATGCCACTACTTAAAATCAGGCTTTGTGATCTTCTCCGATACCATGTTCAACACTGTTTTTTAAAAAAAAGGTAGAAAAATAAAATGCGACAGATGACCAGTTTGACATTGTCCATGACTTTGTTTTGGGAATGTTTGATAACTTGTAAGAATTAAGATTTCAATGAAGTGATCAGGCAGCAAGTTTCAAATTTTTATTTCATTACACTGTTTAATGTAGTAGTGGAACTCACTGCTATGAGACTTTTTTCAGGGTCATAGAGTCAAAAGGATTAGACTTATATGTGGAACGTGGTAGTTATTTTAAAATGATGGCTTAAATACAGTCTCCATTCAGAAATATCCTAAATTACTGACTACCTTTAGCTGTAAAATACACAGGAATGTTTTATTCTTGTACACTTTACTGTTTCATATTTGCTACTGGTGTCTTGTCAGAAAGAATAAAAACAAAACTGACCTTTGTTCTGACCTAATACAGTATTTTTTCAAGAGCTCCAGTAGCTGAAGCATGTTGATATATCTTTCTACTCTGCTGCTTCTGCCTCACTGCTTTCCCCGTAGGATTTGCTTTTGTCAGCATGAAGGAGTAGCTCAGTCCAGACTATTACAACTGACCCGGTGGTGTTCCTCCATGCTCTTTTGTTCCAAGCATAAAGTCACTTGAGGCAAATGACACTGGAAAATAAACAGATAAAAATGAGCCTGCTGCTGTGCAGAATTGGCATCTAGAACTCTTTACCTTAAATCATCTTCCTTTACAGTTTTCTTAACTCTCTGAACTTCTTAGCATTACTTACAGTCTTTGCGTTAGAGTCAGGGTAAAGAAGAAAGCACCTAGTGCCTAAAACAGGACCTAGAGGGACTTTGGAGGAGCAAGATTTTTGCACTTTGGTCTCCTGAATCATTTTAAGTTTCTATTCTTTGTTGTCAAGATGATGAAGCATCTGTAGATGAGAAGTTCAGAACACTAGCATTAGATACCCATTAAGTTAGATAGTATGTTCTGCTTGCTTAAATCCAAAATTCTTGTCTGCAGCACCAGACCAAAGGCCAAAACTTGTCAACTGAATCCCTTTTTGGTCTTTGAACGGCCAAAGGATTTGCTCCTGTTCATGCCCAACATCTCCTACTCCAAGCAGGTTTCCATCTGGGTCCAATCAGTGCTGAGAAGCTAGGTGGAGTGTTAACTAGGCTCCTAATTTAGATCAGGCCAATAGGGTGCAATTAGTTTTCTAAACTTGAGCAACAGAGTGCTGCTTTTGTCAGAGTCTGGTATCTTAAAGGACCAGCTTGGGAAGCAGAAAACAGCTTTGGTGGCTGCATGGCTCTGGGCCAGACAGATGAGGCTATGTAACCATGTTATCAGAAGAGAGAAGAATAAAAACCGTCTTGCAGAACCCCTTCCTGTTGCTGTTAGAAAAACCACAGGGGTTTGTGGGTGGGGTTTTTTGTGTTGGTTTGTGGGGTTTTTTGGTACTTTGAGGACCTAGCTTAGGTTAGGAAGCTGAATGCTAGTTTTAGAGTATATATAATGTGGCTCTGATTATAGAGAAAATGACATTAAGTGGCAGATTTTTTTTTTTTTTAAATAATGTCAAAAATTAGGCTCTTTCTGCTAACATCCACTTAGATTTTGTCTTTCATATTATCAAAACAGCTTGAAAATTGACAAAATAATGCTTTCTGGGTCATGGGACCTCTTGTCTATTGAAACGGCTAACCGAGTAGTGTCTCAAAAGATGACTTTTATCTGTCCTTGGGGAAGAAGAGGCTATGGAAGGGGGATAAGGATGATTAGCTTAACTGATTATAAATGGTATTACTCATACTGTGCCTGTGCAGCACTTGTTAAACCATTGCAGCTATGAGACACTGGAGTAAATTTAGTCCGTGTTTAGCAGGCTCCCACTATGTTCTTGGCATATTCAGGTTACTACTCTCAGCAGAGCAATAGAAGAGGCTGTAAATATAAAGAACTATGTGTAGCTAAATAGGTGATGTCTGGAACAAATTGTAAATGCTTTATCTTTGGCTTCTGGGTCACCATGCTCTCTGGGATAGCCCTTTTTTAATCTGCAGAGATGACTTATTGTAACATGGGAAGGTGAGCTGTGCATGCTGTTTTGGCTGTAGTCCTCTGAGGCACAAAATATCGAACCGCTTAGAAAAGCTAGATGTAAAACGTGATATTGAAAAAATGGGATTTATTAAGTTCTACTGTGAACATTTAGAAGTAACTAGTATAAAGACCTCTTCATTTCTGCTTTCTATTCTATTTGGCATCTGCAGTGTTGGTATGGTAATATGTACCGTAGTTGCACCACTGCACATCTACAAAAATACTTCAAATAACACTCTTCTAGATGTGTTATCTTAAAATAACTGGCACTGGATAGCTGACTGCTTTTTTTTAGTATAGATTACAAAACTGGTTATAGATGTCCTTAAAATGTTCATACTAAAGAGCTTTGTTTATCTTACAGATCTTAACAGGGTGAGTTTTTTCTGTAGCTGTTGATGGCAATATTAAAAATTACTACTCTTCCTTCTTTGGAGAAAAAAGTGTAAAGTGAAGGGTTTAGTCACTGTTGACGTAGATGACCTTGTTTCTTGTATCTATTCTGGTGTCTGTAGAAAGTATCCTAGAAGGGATAAGCTGGGGAGATTCTGTATGTAAAAGAAAGCAATGTTTTTTAAGTTGAAGAATTGTACAGGTTTGTGAAATAATGTTTCATCTGTGCCTGGCTAACCCTGACCCTGCTGTGCATTCAGACATACAAGATGCGTGCTTATGCAGGTATTTAATGGATGTGATAGGTAACGCAGTGAGTAAAGACTTACAGAAACTGTGGCAGTAAAACGTGATAAAAGTGTGTATGAAAAATCTAACCAACCCGGTGAGGCAATGTAGGTCACAGAGGCTTGAAGAAATACCACAGTTACTAATATGAGAACTTTCCTGTCTGATTAATAGGATGCTCCGGAGAATCAAATGCAACTCTGAGATTGTGAGTCCATCAAAGGCAACAGCCAGAAGCCTCCGTTAAAGATGAGCTGATCCATGGAAATTCAGTTTTATCAATATGCAGTTAAAGAAAATTAAAAGGCATCCAAATTTAGATACTGCATCAAGTTTGGAGCGGTACAGCAAAAACTGTCACTTGGTTGCAGGAGTAAAGATGCATTATTGTAACTGTGTATATGGTGGCAGAGGATGTAGAGACATTCTGCCCAATGAACAGATGTGGCTGTGGAAGGAGACACCCAAAATAGAACCAAAAGGGCTATTAAGGACTGTGTGGGTGTGCTGTGAAGTTCCAAGGCACTGAATGGTATTTTTAGAGAGAATGGGATAGAACGGCTTGTACTATGTTGTGCTTAATTGGAGAATGAGTGTCTTATATCTGAAAATCATGAACCTTTTGGTAGTACAAGTTTGTACTTACGTGCAAATGTTCAAGGAAAGAAGAGGAACTAAAGGAGGTTACAGTTTTACAAAGGACCTCACTTGGGGTGCCCTTGATGTGCGAATTTGATTAGGTGGCAAAGAGCCATCTGCCCATGAAGCCTGCAGCCATGAGGGTGCATATAAAATGAAACGACTTAGTAGCATATGGCAGTTAGGAAAGATGAGAGCATGCAGTACTCGGACGTGATAGTTTTGAGTTCATGAACCATGTATCTGGAATGAGTGATTGTAGTCCTTGAAATTATGTTCCTTCGAAGAAAGTTTTGGAAAATTCAACAGCTAGATTTATTTTCATCTGCGGCAGCATAATGTTTTTAAGAAGTGTTTTTACTGTGGGAAGCTTTCACAGGAAAAGCTTAACAGAGGAAACTCAGTTAATTAAAATCTGGAGCACAGTTCTGCAGCAAGGGTGGATTCTCTGCAAGTCCCATGCCTGTGGCGTCCCAGAGAATGCCCGGCCCCAGGGCATTATTCATGTTCATATTTAATTTAGCCAAAGCTGCTGGAGAACGTCCAGAATCCTCTCCATTTGCTGCACAATTTAGGTCAAGCCCACGATGGAGTACTTGAGTTCAGGACAAAGTAGCCCTTGCAAAACTTTTACCTTTTTCTCACTCTTCTGTTATTTGCGCTAGACTGGCGGATTCTGTGCTATATTGCGCACATGTTGTATGCCTGCTAAATATTAAAAGAGTACAAACTACAATATGTTATTACTATTGCTGCCAACTTACTGCAAATTTGGTGTGGTGTCCTTAGGATTTCATATGAGTGCAATCATTACTTAAACTTTTGGAATGGCAAACTGGTTGATGGGAAGGCACTGAGCATCCTTGATCTGAATGTAGTAGGAGCACCGCACACAGATTATTCTGCTCCTTTGAGGACAGGGCAATCAGTAACTATTAAAACAGCGTACTCTGGATGCAACTTCATTGCTTCTAGGGGCTGGGAGAGAAATGGGTATGCCTAAGATCCATCCAGAATGACCATATATGAATTATGCTAAATATTTTCAGGTTTCTTTCTACAGATCCCCCTCTTAGCAGTACTTAAGATCAGAATTTGTGAGGATTAAATTTCTATGGCAGTCTGAAGTACATAGACGTAAATTCTAGCTGCAAAAATTTGATTTCAGTCATGGGACTGTTTCAAAAGCACTGCATGGATTATATTAGTGCAAACGGGACTCACTACATCTTCATGTTAAGTTATCTTTATGCTTTAACTGGCTTCTCATGGGGACAATGACACCTGTCTGTCAGTAGAACTATTGAAAACTATTCTACATAGGTGTTATATTTAAATAGATTCTGACATGAGAGGCTTGAATGCAGACAGCAAAGTGGCTTAGTGTAAAATAAGAGGGTGTGTTAAGCTTGGGAGGAGGGGGAGGAGAGCTTCAGAAGTGGAAAAAAAGAAAAAGAAAATTGACAGGTGAGACTGAGAATATTGGTAGAGCAGAGACCGGCATCAGAATAAGGGGCAAAAGGGAACGAAAAAGGTCAACTAAAAACCAACACACACAATCATCTGTAACATTAATTCCCCTCTATTTAAAGAAGGCTTTTATAGGAAATGAGTGATTTTGCATGTTGCAGTGAAGGTTTTTTGTCCCATTCAACCCTGAACTCGGTTGTCTGATTCTCTCAGGTGCTAAACTTCACAGCAATGTGGCAAAGGTAGATGCAGCTCAGCTTTTTTTTTTTTAAATAAAGCCATGACTTACTTTCCAATCTCTCCTTTGTGTCGGTGGTTATTGTTCAAGAGCTCTTTAGCTGATAAACAACTTTTAAGACCTAACGTTGCTTCTGAAAAACAGTGTCTCTTAAACTGACTTCCCTGCTCTCCTGTCCCTCTTTCCCCCATGGAATTGTTACCGTTCAGAGCTTTCACCAGTTTTTCCAGCTGTCTGGACGACAGAGTTCTCCTGTCTCTATTCACTTCACCATTGATGTGATTTATGTGGAGGGTTTTTTCCTCATTCATAACTTGCTGGGGGTTTTTTTTCTGCCAATGATGAAGGTCTCCTCCCTAGATTTCTGACTCAGATGGAGGGATTTCTGTTCCCTGTTTTTTTTGTGTGTTGATACCCAGTCTGCAGACAGGCTTCAGGGTGTCTCATTGTAACTATACTTTACCTGCAAGATGTTTATTTAAAAAAAAAAAAAACAGCAACATTGCTTTCCAGCTATGCCATTCATTTAATTATTATGGCCAATTGATTTTCCACTTTTATTATCATTGACTATTTAATATCTAAATAAAGGCCTAGGTTTACAGCTGAAGGAGACTTTAATCCTTCATGTTCTTTTTCCTTCAGTAAACTGCTAATAATGTGAGGGGTTCAGTTATCTTCTATTGCATTTAGCCCATATATTTGTGAATTTTTAATTAACCAGAAGAACATAAAATGTTTAAAAATGGACAAAACCCTAGCAAGCTGAAGTGAGCAACTAATAATAAAAGTTCATCCTATGTTTTTTTTCTAAAATTACTTGTATTAATAATGATTAAGGATCAATAAATTAATTCCAAAATTTGCTGCCTGGAAACTTTCCTCTCCTGTCTCTGTTTCTCTCTCTTTTTCCAATGTAATTGTTACAGTTCCTTGACATAATATGAATGAGTTAAACTGAATTCACTGAGATGATTAAAATATATATGGTCATCATTAACTGAATTATAGCAAAAACAGCAATGAATCACACAGGCTAATGTTTGCTGCCATGTTTGATGACAGATGTATCGTACTTATGCTTCAGCTGATGAGAGAGGCCAACTAACGATATTTCAAATGTCTAGACATATTCCTTTGGAGAATACTCAAGTATGAGTTTCATACACGCCTCCAGTCTGATTGATAAGTGCATTATTCATTGATAACTGGTTTTAAAAGATGTATTTTGTGCCACAGTATTATGATAGGCAGTATTTTTTGCTGTTGCTGTCTTAAAAGGTTTATTAGCTGTTCTGGCTTTTTTTTCTTTCTTTCTTTCTCTCTTCCCCCTCCTTTTCAAGGGCTTAAGAGTTCACTGTGGAAATCTGCTGATGTTTGGCAGAAAATACTCACTTTAGAATCATATCTTTATTTCTAAAATAGAAAATGGGGCGGGGGGGAAATCTCTGTAATATTTTTATATGATTGCAGAGATACCATCTTAAGCTTATTCAGTTCATTTATTATACGTTACTTCATTTAGAAATAAAAATTAGCCGATTGTGCTGATTGTCCCATTTAATAAAAATAAACCAATCAGCAGATGGTTATTCCATGCTTTGATTCATATTTCTGTAATACCATACTCAGGTTGTTCCCAAATGTTCATATTTTTTACTAGTGCCACTACATCTGCATACTGGTTTAGGGAAACTGCATTTCAAATCAAAGAATCGCAGGAGGGAACTGAGAGCCTCGGAGGAGCCTCTGTAGGCTGCTGTCATTAACATGGCATGAATGGTTTGATAAGAAACAGGAATGTCATCTATGAAGTAAACCAGCCACCTTGCTGAGCAGAAATCCCATATGACTGATCGTTCACTCTTATTGGTTTCCCAACCTATTTTTCTGATCCAATGCGTCAAGTTTCACGTGGTAAAAGTACTATTGATCCTACTGAGTTTCAAATAGTGTCACGACAGAACTGAAGCAGCAAGAGATGAGAACCCGGAGCTCACGGGAAGAAGTCAAAAGCAAAAAAGGCAATTCCTTAAAATAGCTGTGATGAAAGCATTATTGCAAACTACCCCAAAGTGGAATAAAATGAGTGAAATTACAGTCCAACTTAACTAAACCATGAACTCTTCAACAGTATTAAAACAGAAGAAGAAAAAAGGGAAGCTAAGTCAGTTGGCTGAGTGTAATTAGCACAAGGATACAGAGGCAAAGTCAAAAGATCGGCCAAATCAAATGAGAAACAGTAATGAGAATTGTACGAATAACAAGAAAAGAGGAGTATGTTCATAGGAGGGGGTGAAACCAGGGAGCGAGTTGATCCACCCTTCAACAGGGAGGGAGTCCTCAGTGCAGCAGGTGAAAAGGCAGAGGGGTTTCAGCCCTGATGGAATCAGCCCTCACAAATAAAGTCAGCTCTCATGCTAGCAACCATCTATCAGAGCGCAAGCTGCAGCTGGGAGAGAAAGGGGTTGGGGATGCTTAGGTTCGTTAGATGTTGTTAAAATGGCCAGGTCTACCAGAGTACCCAGAGACCCTAGGCAATTTTAGGAGTTGTTTTTGAGAATTTGCATTTCCAAGTATACACTCAGATTCTGGTTTTAAAAAAATGGGAGCCAGGGAATTTTAGACCCGTGGTTAAAAAACACACTGGAACAAAATTACCAAGCAAAGGAGTGAGAAGTAAAAATCAGTAATAGACTGTAATCAATTTGATGCATTTCTGTACAAGGGTATGGATTTGACATGTAAAAGAAAGGTGGCAGATATCATTTATCTTGACTTCATTACAATCTGTGATATTGTGACATACGTTACTGTGTCACATGGTCTAAACGCTACAACTGTAACCTGAGTGAAAATTTTGGGGGAAAACTGCTCTGAGCAGTTCACAGACAAACTGATGAGACGCACTGAGTGGGGTTTTGCAGAGATCTGTCACAAATGCGATACTGTTCAATGCTCTCTTTAAAACCTTGGATGGTGGAACGGAAAATATGCTTGTAAAACTTGTGAATAACGAGCATCACGTAGGACACCAGCTGTCTTGGCTTTTCATCTGATACTGCTGAATATTGAATGGGTATAAGAATAGCTCTTCCTTTCCTGGCTGTTCCTGAGCTAATCAGTTACCTCTGATGACCTCTGCATGCACCTTCTGCTCAGCCGTTGCTTCTCCCCATGGTTCCTCCACACTGGCATGAGCTTCTGCCCTCTGCTCATCACAGCGATGTACCAGCCAGACTGACCTGTGCTCAAGGCTTATGTGGCTTTGTCCTATGGGGACGTTGGCAAGATGATCAGTAACTAAGCACATGTCCGAGGCAGAATATTTTAATAAAAGCTTTCTGGATAAAAATGGGACTGAAATCTAGTTTCACATACCTGACAATTTTTTCCTGACTGATCTAAGTTTTCAGTAGCTCCTGTATTTCTTTCCCAGAAAATGGTAGGTTTGGTAATGTTTGACTCACAGGCACTTTAGTATTTCAGGAAGAGGTCCTGTAAAGTTGCATGGGGCAGATTTTTTGTTTTGGGGAAGGGGGCTGTTTGTTATAGGGTTTGTGTTTTGTTTTGGTTTGTTTTTTTTATCTTCAAAGTCCCTGTCTAGCGAAACAAGACTCTCTTTTCCTTAGAGGCAAGTTATAAGATCTTCAAAGCTAATAACTGTCCTCTGTCTTTCAAGGCTATGTTGAAGCCTGGGGCCATAGACTGTATTTCCCACAGTCCCCGACAAGCTCTATTATGCCTCTAGCTGTGATGCTCCTCTAAGTATCAATAACCTCCCATCACTAACAAGGTCAAATACCACATTTATAAAATACTTCAGTGTTCTTAGATTGAGGGCAATCCTATCTTTGCCTGGGTTTATATCCTTTACAGCAGGAGGCTGGTGCTCTGGTGAAGTGGTAGGGGGAGACATCCATTGCCAATGTAGTAAATGCCAAAGCTGAAATACAAATTTTCAGGGCTCATTTGAGTTCAACCCCCTCAGTCTGTCAGCATGGAGTTTATCAGCGTGTGGGGGAAAGAATGAGAAACAGACTCTTGAGCACAAATAAGTGACAAAACTGAGAAAGGGACTCTTTAAAATGTGTTCTTACACTTCAAGATTTTTTGTTAATTGGAAAGAGAGCCTTGTGTGCGATCATCATTTACAGAGGAGGCAACTGCAAGCAATTTCCATTAGACACCAAGAGACAGTAAACCTGGGTAAAATGTTGGTCATGTTCATTAGATTTCTTATCTAATTGTGTGATACTATCAAGCACTACTCACTGGAAACCCATCCACTCTCGTTATGTATAAAGTCATGGTGCTAAATAACAATGTGGTTAGGTGAGAAGAGTCAATGCTTTAACAATTTTGCAGCCTTCCCCGTATCTTTGTAGGGCAATAAGATGAAAATTTCCGGGTCCTGCTTTGATAGATCACAGCTTATAATTATAGTCACGTTGCATGGGAACGTGGGCACAGTGCTGGCTAGATTAGAGAAGCAGACAGACAAGATCGAAGCCTCCCTGTTTTTTTTCCCTCTCTGAGTATGCTAACGTGTGCCTGTTTTAGGACTTTTGATGAGAATATTTTCATACTTTTTCTCCTTTCTTCATTTTTATAGATCTGAAGGTTTCGCTGGTTCTGCTTTCTTTCACTTATGATAAATTCTTTTGCTTGACCTTTATCTATTTCCACCGTATTCAGTAGACTGTACTGTATTCCTTTTCTCCCTTTGCCACAATCTGAGCTCTCCACCCCCTCCAATGCTGTCTCCACCTCTCTCCCTGGAGGCAGCCCCTGTCATTATCACCTCTCCTTCACTCCTCTCTTCCCTGACATAAGCGAGAAGCTCGATGACACACAGTTTCCTGGCTGTTCATCGCCAGCTTTTATTTACTTAATAACCCCCTTTCACAACGATGCTTTACAGTTAATTGTAGAAGACGCAGGAAAGAAAATTGAACAGTGGTTTACAGAGCGGCAAGGTAGAGCTGTGGGGAGGTAGAGCTGTGGGTCCACCTGCTGTCCCTGGGTCCTGCTCTGTACTAGCAGAAGTGATAGTGCCGTGGGCTGAAGGGCTGTGGGTCATGGCCTGGCAAAGCGCTAAGCCTGACTTTTTGCTCCCGATCAAAATATTCATAGAATCATAGAACCATTTAGACTGGAAAAGACCTTTACGATCATCAGGTCCAACCATTAACCTAACACTGCCAAGTCCACCATGAAACCATGTCCCTCAACGCCACATCTACATGTCTTTTAAATACCTCCAGGGATAGTGACACAATCAGTTCCCTGGGCAGCATGTTCCAATGCTTGACAACCCTTTCAGTGAAGAAATTTCTCCTAATATCCATCCTAAACTTCCCCCAATGCAACTTGAGGCTGTTTCGTCTCGTCCTATCACTTGTCACTAGGGAGAAGAGACTGATCCACATTTCGCTCCAACCTCCTTTCAGGTAGTTGTAGAGAGCAATAAGATCTCCCCTCAGCCTCCTCTTCTCCAGGCTAAACAACCCCAGTTCCCTCAGCCGTTCCTCGTAAGACTTGCGCTCTAGAATCATCACCAGCTTCATTGCCCTTCTTTGAACACGCTGCAGCACCTCAATGTCTTTCTTGTAGTGAGGGGCCCAAAACCGAACACAGTATTGCAGCTACATGATACAAAATACTGATCAGGTATAAAGTCACCCCAAAAGGTGAAGTGTTCCCAAAATGGGTGTTTGCTGGTGGGTCTTATGACAAATCACATATTTTCTTTTCTCACTAGGGTTTTACTGCATAGATATATATCTATCCTCAAGTCTTTTCTTGGTCAGTTCTTTTCCCACCTATAACTGTTTTGCCCAAGAGCAAAGGTGAGTCCTCAAAGCACCCATCCAAAAGGAAGCACCCCTGTCCTTTCTTTTCCTGCAGGTACCGCAGCTGGGTCTTTACAGCCTTTACCTTGGACCTGGCCTTACACCAGAGGTCTCCGCTGCCATAGCAGCCAGCAGTGGCACTGTCACCCATCAAAGGCCATAGAAATGTCATTTGTTTTCAGTCTTATCAGCTGTGATATGATGGGGATCTGGGAAGAGACCTGCTGAGGCACTGGAGAGGAGCTGCTGGGCAGCAGCCCTTCACTGGCAAAATGGCCAGAGATAGGGAATACAGTGCCATTGCCTCATGCGTGCTTAAGGAGAGGTATCAAACGGATGTAGACCAGTGGAGCATCTAATCGAGGCTCTGAAGAGGGCCTACAGACCGTCTAAGAATATTAATATATGGTCCTGTGCTGGGGGATGTTTTGTTTGTAGCAGAATGAACTGGGCTGCAGTCGGTGTGGGAGCGGTGCTGCAGTTCCTGAGTGCAGCAGGAGTTTGGTGGCACAGCCCCAAACCTCCCTTCTGTAGGAGCCACTTCCCCTCCTCAGAAGAAGGGCATCCATCTACACTGGTTGGAGTATTTTGAGAACAGTGACAGGGGGCACAGCAGATAAACAAGACTTCCTCAGTTCCCAGGTACCCCTGAAAAGATCCCAGGCTAACAGGGGGACAAAATGAGGGACAACTCCATTTGTGGGTGCTTTGCTTCCTTTTCACGGCAGCTCTTATTTTCTGGGCTCACTGCCAAGGACCAGGGTTTTCCAGCAGGGCTGTCCAGTCTTCTCGGTTATCCCACATCCTGACCTTTCCACAGCAGAGATGCTCCCTTCTCTGGCCCCATCCCACCTCAGAAGCTTTGATCAAAAGCGTGTCACATTCCCATCCCTCGGTGGCTGGGCAACTACTTCCAAGCACTTAGTTTTTGCTTGCTCTCTCTCTCAAAACCTTTCCTACTGAACAGGCATAGACAAAATTTTTATAGTGATGGCAGACACATTTACACATCTCACAAAAACCCAGAGCTGTTTATTACCATCAGACAGTGTTTTGGCAACGGAGAGACATAGAACCAACCCAGCTGTCCATCCTTTGGCAGCTTTCAATGATCATATATATTAGATTTAAGTGATACCAGAAATTAGACGATTGGTTTTTGGTGAAAACTAGGTATCCTGAAGCACCTTTGTGACCAAGATGTTTCCTTGTGAATTACTTCTTTTAGTTATGTGTTTAATTCCACCCAGAATACAGTTTAGTTACCTAATAGGCTTGATTATTTAAATTTAGGTTTAGGTCTGATTATTAACTCGGAAGTAAGAACTGCATAGTTTACTCCTTAACAGAGCTACCGAGCTCCTGTTACAAAGCGACCAGTTCCTTTTAATTTCATAGTGGAAAACATTTTCTTTTCCAAATATTGACCTCAGTTTAAAATCAGCCAGGCCCTTTCAAGGTAGTAACCGAATGCACCTAGACAAAGCAAATGCAACAATTGCCCACAGGAAGATCAGCTGAAATGCTGCCTCGCGGGTCATGTTGCTCTTATCCCTAACCTCCTAGGAGAGACCGAGAGATGAAGAGATGCTGCAATTTCACCCGCGTATCCTGCTCCATACCTGATAATTACCCATGACAGCAAAAAATACAAGGGGGAAAACGCTGAATATGCACTTCTAAGAGATGGATGCCCTGGAGCAATAGAAACACAAAGAGGCTCCCACAGGAGAAGAATAGGATTAACGATCTTGATTGTTTCATAATGGCCTCTGCTATGTTTTTCCTGTTATGAGGCAAAAAAGCTATTTGCTACACAAAAAAAATTGGTAGAGCCTACCTGGTGCAAAAAGGCAAGGGCATGAAGTATAACTAACGTGGAAAGGGAGAGAATAAGTATGGGAAGAGTCCTGCATGGATTCATCCAGGTATGTGTTAGTGATAGTTTAGAGAAAAAAAAAACACCTTAGTTTGAAGGAATTTTTACATGTATCTGATTTCTGAATTGCATAAACTGTGACTCCAGCTTCAGAGAGGGGAAAGCCAACGAGAGCCAAACTATAAAAGCCAAAAGAAGTGGGAAGTAGCTTATGTTACCTTATAATATTGTATTTTCCCCAGTAGAGAGATTGTGGTCAACATGTTCTTCTCCGAGAGTGGTTCACGCTGCACTTAATCTGGTACAACTGTGGGCTGCCACCAAAGATGGCAGTCTTTCTGTCTTCGTGTCCCCACTCCCACGTGTGTCCCTGTTCTCTTCCTTACATCACATCGAGGGATTATGCAACTTGAGGGTGAATCAGCTCCCCTGATCCAACAGAAGATGAACAGGTTTTTGGTGGCATAGTTTGCCTTGGGCTGACCCAAGAGAACTGAGCTGGAGGTAGATGGGGAGGATGGAGAACAAACTGATGAGCGTGTGGGGCAGTGACCTCTTTATCTCCATCAGCTTGAGCCAGAGCAACGTTTCTGACTGCAGTCTTAAGCAACTTCAAAACTGGAAAAGCACACAGGGAGAGCTGTTCTCTATCAATATGTTGCTGGACCAACAGCAAAGATCCGGGGGAGGAGGAGGTGGCAATAAATGGAATGGAAGAGACACAGTCCTGAGGGGTTTGAACGCTGAAGCATATGGGATGTTTGGAGAATGGGAAACCACCATCTCCGCTCTTTCTGGAGAACAGAAGGAGCCGGACTGATGCATCTTCCATAACCTAGTGGCTGAGGAAATTAACATCTCACTTAGCTTCAACGGAGAAATATTAATTGTTTTCTCGTGTGTTGTTGTTCAGAAATTTGTTGCTGATCACAGTCTGGCAGATGATGTGCTATGAAAGGTGGAGGCAGCATAAAATGCCTTGCTGAATAATTGATCACCACCCCTCCAGGCTACGTCCATGGATGAATGCATATGCCAGTTAGGATGACTGTGTCCACAGTTAATGCTCTTAATTGACAAATGCTTGATCTGAATTAAAATAGTATCTTTAAAGACACCTTATTTATGTCAGAAGGGTTTTCTTATTTTACAATTTTTCTCTTTTGTGCGTTTTTCTGATTAAATGCAGTCACCTTTTGGCCCTTTTACTGTATGGACACTTAGAAATGGATGTGTTTTTAAAAAACAGTGGTGGAAATCTTGATCACACCAAGTCAATCGGAAACCTCCTGTTCACCTTGCCACTGTACTTTTTCATCCGATATGTGTTGCTACCAACATGTTATAATTCCCCCGTTTTCTTTATAGGAGTTAGAGGATCAAATGAAACTCAATATATCAGGTCCCCATATCTCATCCACAAAGGCAACACAAAGCAGGAAAGGGCCAGAGTGCTAGACAACAGGGTTGCTGAACTCAGTAAATGGCAGAGATTTTCCAACTTTACGTCCATTCCACAGATCTCTTGGCCCTTCACAAGAACGACAGGAGGATAAGAAATTTTACCTGAAAATAACCCTGATTCCTAAACATGTAAAATTTTTAAGGTTGCTGATGTTACGCACGTATTGTCTTCTGCAATTTACTGCAGACTCTGGAAGGAGGGAAAAACAAAAAAAAAAAAAGGGAAAATTAAGAAAAAAAAAAAAACTGAAGGAATTAAGAGAGTTGGAAAAAAGGCAGCATTAGTAGCAAACGGTGCCACGGTACATGAGCTCTTCTCTCAGCTCTCTGCTTCATCCCAGCTTCCTCAGTGTTGCTTCATCCTGAAATGCATGAGGTCTGGCTCTTAGAGGCCCTAGGCCATTCTCTTGACTGTTCGCCTTTGGGAGGATTAATAGTTATATGGAGGCAGCTGCCTGGATTTTCTCCCCATGTGACTGTTCACGTGGTCACATCCAAACATGGTCATATTTGGTTTAGATTTGCAATGATAAGCTGATTTACTGTTTCCTATATAAATTGTTTAACATGCTCTCATAAGTCCAAAGTTAACATAAATTGTAAAAGGAGATAAAATCAAATCTCATCATTAATCATTTTATTTTTCAGTCTTTTTCAAGGCATTTTTACTTTTCTTTCAGGTGAGAACCTGATCCAAAGTATATACAGGTGTGTCCACACATATCATGCATACTGCATGTAACCCTCTACGTTACAGGAATATTAATTGGGGTATAAGGTCCAAGGTGAAGCTTTTGAATGTTAGAAAGTGGCAAGTTTAAGATCCCCTTATTACTCCTTTTTCATCTGTATTCTGCACTGAACCAGACAGAGATCCCATGGAGGAACGCTACGTGCTGATACTGCATAATGCACTTTGCGCAGGGGACCAAGTCAAGGTCGTACAGTCAGCTGACATCTTCTGCTTTTGGGTAGCTGACTTTGCTACCCACAGAACTTTCTTCTTACGTAGCTTCCTTGCTTCTTTTTTACAAAAAGTCTCAGTTTATTTTAAAGAAGAAAATACAACCTGGTTTTCATACGTCCCCCAGGCATGGACAGGTGCCCTTTTCCAGATCCAGCTGTGCTGGAGTGAAGAGTTATCCTCCCTGCAGTTCATAGTCACCCACCCCTTCCCCAGGAAAAACTCCTGTGCCCTGGTACCTGCCGGCCGAGCCCACCGGCTGCCTCTGAGGTCGGAATGAAATCACTCTGGGTTAAGCAGGGTGAGCAGGAGACTTCGCTCATGTGCCTGATTCGGGCTGAAACGGCTAGGGAAAAGTCACAGGTCCTGGGGTGGGAGTTTGTAACTCTCTCAGCGGACCCCAAGGAATGGTATCCAAGAACTGGTGCGTCCCGACAGACGAGGCTATGAGTGTGCCAGTGCGCCGTTTGCAGAGAGGCGTTTGCACGGAGGCATTTGCAGAGTGCTTTTCTGCCTATACCTGAGCAGCCCAGACAGGAGAAGGACATGTGGCATTTTTTATAGTTCTGTTCTCTGCTAAAGCTGCATAGGTGTTTTTGTGACAGAGGAAAGGCATTTCCCCTGGAAAATATCACAAACTTTATATAAACTGTGCAACTTCTCAAATAAAGAGAATGATTTTTCAAGGCAAGAAAGGACAAAGCCCTGAGCAACCCAGCCTGACTTCAAAGCTGACCCTGCTTTAAGCAGGAGATTGGACTAGAGACCTCCTGAGATCCCTTCCAACCTGAATTAACCTGTGATCCTTTGATTTTTTTAAAGTGAAAAATAACCAGCTACAGGTTTGCTGTTGCTAGTGCTATAAAAGGAATGCAAATAATTCGCACTTTGGAGCCCTGTTGGGAGGGTTCCCATTACAGCTGAGACAATGGGATGCCTGGCTGCGCCCAGAAGGACGGTTTCCGCTCTGCCAACATTTCTGCTTTCTTGTTACTGCTCACATCGCCCCACAGTTTGTTGGATCCTGTGGCTGAGCTGGCAGAAAGCTAGTTTAGTGAGCTGACCTGGCTCAACTGTGGGTCAGACACTGCCAGAGGGAGGAAAATGGGAAAAGGTGGGGCCACATGGCCAGGATTAACCCTGGGAAAGCAGGGCCTTAGCTTCTCACGTCAGCAAGCTGTGAGCTAGTACAGTTTTATTCTTGTAAGTTGACGTAGATGCATCTAGTCACTGTCTGGGTCAGTTCTCCCACTGTCGTGTTCAATTATTTACTGTGGGCCTGATCCTTCAGGACTGCAACCCCATGATGTAGGCTGGTCTCTGTGCCTCCTTCTTGCGATGTATGTTTAGGCTGTGAGTGCCAGGAATCAAGTCCTGTATCTGTGAAGTACCACTTACACATCTGCTATTAAATAAGTGATAAACTACAAAGAGCTTTTTGCTTCCCAGTAAGTTGCCCGTTTGGCATTTTTCCAGTCTTTTGATCGTGGGCCAGATTCGTGTCCTTTTTTTGGACAATTTCTGGTTTGGGTGATTGTCAGCGCAACCTTATTGCTCAGGTTACCTATTTTTATATTGCCGACTTGCGATGCGCGCAATGAAGCCTGACTCGCCGCAGCCTAGAAAGAGTGGTCCAGCTCTCTCCTCCTTGCTGCTGGTTACAAGCTCCCGCTGCTTCCGATCAAACAGCTGTGGGCTGAGCCGGACTAGCTCACAGATCGGAGCAGAGAAAATGAACTCTGCAGAAAACCCAGCAGAGCCGTCCCTGCCAGCCCGGCAAGCTGATCCGGCTCACCATGCCCTGCTCTGCCCATACAGCAGCCAGCGCAGCGGGGGAGGCAGGGACGGAGCCCTGGGCAGAGAAGGGGAGTATAAAGTACAAAGTGATCATGAAACTGCAAGATCAGTCACCTTTTGCTCTTCAGAAGCACTTGCAGTCAAATTTTTCTTCAGGTGATTTCACACTGGGAGTTCCAGGAGAAATTCCCCGTGAGGCTGCAGAACCAGTAAAAGACACCTGAGCGTATTTTTCTTTTTCCCCTCAAACAAATGTAGCCAAAAAGAATGATTATTTAAAAATTATTGCTTCTTCTGCCATAGAACAAGAGCAAGCTGGAGAATATTTTATACTTCATCAGTTAAATATTTACAATAGTAAACTGAAGTGGTGGTTTTCTTTTTAGCTTTCGGCAACAAATGCAAAATTGTGCAATGATTTGCTTTACATGGAGTCAGTGTGAAAGAACAACAGTATTTTTAAGAAGCTGTCAGTGGCTTATCTCACAGCTGGCACCTATTAATACAGTGAGTAATTTCTGCAAACCCAGATAGGCTCCAAAATTAACGCTATCCATTAAGAAAGACCATGGAGTGCTATAATTATGTCAGAGTACTTTGGCTGGCAATAAACAAATCATTCTTAATGTTGTATTCACATCCATTAACACAGGTTTCTAACCAGAAAAACTGCAAATTTATTCATTTTCAATACAACTTAATCCATACATAGTTTAACATCATCAAGAAAAATAACAATTTTTCTATCATTTCCACATCAGCGATTTTTGTGGGAACTAGCCAGTTTGACATCGCACTTTTTTCTAGTAACGTTCCCATGTTCATGTGTGCTCTCACCCAGCCTTCTCAGACTGCTCAGAAGTGACACAATTACTTCAGACTCAGCAGTGCAGCAATAAATTACAAATTGTCCTCTAGCTTGTTTTTGCACACCCACGGAAAACTTCTTCCCTGCCGTTGCTCTCAAAAGACTTGAGATTCCATCTGCTTATTTTATTTCCCAGGTGGAAAAGAAAGGGGAAAAAAAACCCCAAACAAGATAAAACTGAAGAGTCTGCATCTGTTTAAACCTGTTTGAAATCCAGAGTGAATGCTTGGGTTTAAGCAGAGTCATTGAAGATTTACAGTGGCAGACAGAGAAGAACTCAGTATCTTGGTCCAAGGCTGAGTTAGGAAAACATGTAAACAACCTGGAAGCAGGTTTAAACATGAAAGAATTTGTGCCCACTGTTTATTTCTGTGTAAACACGTAATGCTATCTTGAAATAAAGTCTGCCAATCAATTCAGGCAGTAAATTTGACCCTGTTAACTACCAAAAGAAGGTTCCTCAGCTGGGACGCTGGAGGAGTATTGAATACTAAGCTGCAGTGCTGAGCTGCTAGCTAAGCGGGAAGCCAGGCTGGAGTAAAGGAGAATATTGCTGTGATTCTGGGGATTTAAGTGCTGCAAGGGGAGCCTCAAAAAAAAAAAAACCAAAAAAAAAGGAAAAAAAAAAGCTCTAAGAACTTATCTGGCTTGGCTCATTTGCTGAAAACACCAAAAGACTACTACAACTGCAAGTTACTGGACAGGTAAAAGCTAGTAGCAATAACTTTTTCTGAAAACATACTTTAATGTTTCTATGGGGACCTCAATGCAAACATTTGCAGAGGTTACTGGTATCCTGGAGTAACATACCTGAGCTTTCCAGCTGAATAATGTTTGGGTTTTTTGCCCAATACAGCAATGCAGTTATCCTAATACAGATGAAAAAGATGGTGTATCACTAGTTTTTACAAATGCTCTGACTCTTCCCATCTCTACTTGATTTCAAACACAAAGTGACTGTGCAGTCACATTTGCCTGTGCAGTATACTTCATGTGCAATAGAAAGAAAAACAACCCAGCTATTACATAGTGTTACCCTCTGTATAATGTTCAGTTGCTGCTTAAAATAAATGTGTGTCTAATAAAGCAACTTAGCAGCTTATTTCCAAGAAAATAAAAAAACGATGCTGACTTACTTTGTATATGACATTTCTTGACTTTTGGAAGGCTCCTGGTATCAGGATATGACCCCTCTTCCTCGCCAATTAAAAATGAAATAAACCAGCAGACAATAAAAGAAAATTTTCTCCCAGACCATCTTCTGGAACTGACTGCCTCTTTCTTTTTAACTCCCTGGCTTTCCCACTGTCCAGGTACAGCTGCAGCACACTCATGTTATCACTGACATTCCTGCTGTTCGTCTTTATACAGGTAACATTAGCTTTACAATACTTCCCAGCTTTGATAGCACTGGAAACAGACATTTCAAGGTTGCTTCTGAACTTGGAGGTTTTGTACAGCAACACCATTCATCAGCACATCCAAGACACTATGATTGGACTGGCCAGAAATAATTCTTCCACGCTCTTTACTGAGGACTTCAAACTGAAGTGGCAGCATGCTGTGAGAGATCATCCTGACTATGCCTACTATGCCAACCCTTCCTACACCTTCTGAACATCAGAGAAAGCTTATATAATCTGTAATATCATCACCATAGGTGATTTTTTTTTTGGTCGCGTTTCCAGAGCTTGAATGTACTGTAAGGAACATAGAGAACCAGCGTGTTGGTGGTGTGTGTCTTCTTATAGATATCTGAGTGAATGGTTCAATACTTAAAACTTCTTTGCTTTGTACACATCAAAGTTCAAGATCCTTTCAAATGGATTGTAGGAGGGATCACCTAGGACATGGCTTTCATAGGATGCATCACCTATGCGTTGGATATAGCACTTTTTCGTGACAATTTACAGATCAAATGTTTCAATTCATTTTTAACTTGAAATTTGAAACAAACCCCACCCCAGTCACTTTAGAAATTTGCCATTTGCCTGTCTTTTATCCCACATCTCTGTGCAATAATGCAAAAATGTCGGAGCATTCAAAATTTCCGTAGAGTTAAAGCTCCTGAAATCTCACATGTAGGCTTCAGCTGGAGGACATACGTTGACAGTGTGTTATTAACGACTGGTATAGAAACTGCTGTAGGCAATAAGCAGGTGCAGATCTATACCTCGATGTATAATGCTGGAGATAACAAAGCCAAGCGTCATCCTTCCTCACTCCCTGATTTGCATGATTTGGTTTAATTGGGCAAAATCAGTTGGGGACACAGGCCTCATCTGTTAATAGCTCTCCCTGACAGCGTGCACAATTACCACCCAGTCCCCAATGTCACTCTTGTAAAGGATCTCTGTGCCTGACTGCTAGTCAATTAATGATCAGGCTTATAAGGTCTCTTTGGCTGGTGTTAGTTCCCCCAGTAACGCACAGCAGCTGTAGACCTGGCCTGGCTTATGACTATACTTTGCTTTGCATTGCCATGTAGCAGCACAAAGCAACTAGTGCCTACTGCTGAATCGGTCTCTTAAACTTCAGATAATGTTTTCAGCTGAGCCAAGGTTCTTCACATATATCTTTAGTTTATGGCAGATATTATGCTACCGTTCTTGTGTTTTCTTATTGGGTTTCTTCCTGGGTTTTCTTGTTAAATGTTCATGCGTAAAAACCTTTTAAAGAAATTCTCGGCCAAAGATCAATTTAAATTGGAGTCAATATTGAGAATGTGTGTCACTAATTTAGCTGAAAGTACTCCCAGAAAAAATATGAACTGCATCTAGTGATGGCTACTCCCATCAAAATCTAGATCCCTTTTTACACAGATTGGGTCATATCTGCAACTGATGAACTGAATGTCAGGTCCTGAATGGACACTGCCAAAGAGACTGAAAGTAAATACATATTCTTGCACAGACGTCTGCTAGCTATTTTACTTCTGTAAGTTAATATCTCAAATGTAAGAATGCTTTGAATTATAAATTGAATAGTCTGTTTCATTTCTATACTATTTCGTCCTTTGATCTGTGGATTACAACACTTGTTAAAAGATACAAATCTGCTGTACATCTAGGCACAGAGAGAAAAACTCTTAGATTGCATTAGTCTTTTTTATTGGTGTTGATAAAGCAGGCAGTTTACCGTCAGTTGCAAAGTGTTTTGTTTACCTAACCCTATATCCAGATGACCAATTACTCATGCATATCCAGGTAATCTGATGATTGAAGACTTCTGTATGTCCATCCCTTGTCCCAGCCAAGCTGACTAAAAAATCCCAGTGGTTGGTCCGTTACCAGCATGATAAATTGAACTTCAAACTATGTCATATTAGTCTTTGAAGCTGTAGCATTCTTTGATTGCTACAGCGTCTAAAATGAAAATTGGAAGGATGATACTTAGTGTGGTACCCAACCAATTCTATAACTTCAAAGATCATAGATTAAGTAGATTTGTTTTGGAAGATTAGCCTATCAAAACGCTAGCATTAATGAAAATAACACCCTTCTACCCTATAATAGGCTTTCTTCCAGGTCTCGTCTGCCTGCCTTCTTCTTCATAGCTAAGAAAAAGGTTTCAAACATCAAGAATTCCATATTCCAAATGCCATTTAAATCATTTATTATCAATGCTATTTTGAAGGCTTTTTTTTTGAAGCATTCCACATTTTCCCTGCTGTAAGAGTGTTACAATGCCCTTTATTCTTTTAGACTAATCCAAAGAGCTCGCTCGATATACTTGAGTGTTCTGCTCTGTCAGAATGATATCTTATCCTGGCAAATGTCCAGCCGGTATTTCGTTTAAATTTAAACAATAGAAACCATGATGATTTTGAACTCCTTTCACTCAATTCTCATCACGCAAACTCAAGTTTGTACCCCAGCGCAAATACACGACCTTGCCACAACACTGTTTGAAATTAAGGGATAGTTAGCTTTTGGATGTGCCATCAAATTGTAAACTGTAATCTATCTTAAAGCTGCAAGTTGAATAAAGCTCGGTTTGGCAGACCAGAGAGATTATGATTCATGCTTTAATTTTATCTGTCAGGTGCTATTGCAGTGCTATTCTGGCCAGCGTCCCAGGCAAACTCCTAAGAAGACAGAACACAGCTCTTAGAATACGTGCACTTTTTAGACTTCGAAGCTCCACGACCTCTCTTGTATATGACCTCCTGAACACAAAGTCAATCAATCATGTCTTGCCACTGTCTTGTTGAGGTGCTTTTTTCCTATGTCTACTATACAGTTTGTTATCTTCTAGTTACACTGGGACAGATTCTTATCTGGACTTAAGTGTACAGGTCAAACAGCTTGCATAAAGGTATGCTGGTTAACCCGAGCAGAGTATCTAGCTCATTTTACTGCACCTTAATGAGAGACGTGGTTAAAGAGTTTCTGCTATGTCTCCCTTCTTCGCTGTAAAATAGCTTTTTTACAACAAATAAATCCAATTACAGGATTTTTTTCTTTCAAAGAATCGAACTACAGATAGAACTACTGAATTTATTTGAAATCTTCTTACATGTGCAGCTAACAAATACTCTGTTGTTACTATATAAGCTAGGAACTCACATTATTAATTACTTTATCTGCTTAAGTACTTCCCCAAGGATAAGGGAAATGGTAAAGCCTTTACTGTATGTTCTACTAGCATCATAAAAAAGACATTCAACACTTCATTCTTAGCAATATTTATCAATGTTTATATGAAAAGGGTAGCAGTTAAATAGACGTAGTGAGGACAAATTTGGACATTAAAGTTGTCTAGAATGCTACAGAATTTGCAATTAATTAAAACCAGAAGCTTCTAGATAGTCTTTTCATAAATCCAGTCTCCAGGAAAATGTAATTCTTCTCCGAACCATCTCATTTAATAAAGTATGTATAAAGATTTTATTCTTCTGGGAGAGGTATAGTAAGGCACTGCACGCCCTTGTGTATTTTGCAAGTGGTAACTAACAAACTGAGGCAGAGATCTGTGGGTACATTTGAAAGCATAAATCAGAAGCTGTCACGCAAAGCTGACTTAAAGCTTGTGCTTACACTGCCTTGATCCCAGGATTTCTTTGAAGAATTCTTTGTAAGGCTGTACTGGAGCATTCTGAGGGTTAGTCGGATGTACGTAACGGCTACAGATGATGATAACTCCAATTCAGAATTAAGTAGCAAAATTTGTCATTTTCCAAACTCCCTTGTGTGTAACTACATTTCCTTTTCCTTCTTAGCAGCCAGAGAGTGGCAGTTTAGCTTGAGAGCAGAGCTTTTGCATCAGCGGTGTGCCTTTGCAGCGTTAGCCGCGCAGCCTCCCCCGTCATTTGCAGGCTAGACACCAGTGAGACCGTGCGGCGCAGCTGCTTCGTGAAGAAGTCGTCTGACCTCAACGTTCCACTTCCAGTGATGGCGATCTGTGACCATCATCTTGATAACTGCAATATTAATTTTTTTTCCAGGGCGCTATTTTTTTAAGGTTTAAATCACCTTAAAAATATCAGTGCTGCAAGATTAGGTAGTCTTTTATTTGAACAGTTCTTCTTGAATCCTGAGCAATTTGGAGAGTCTTCTACTTGAGCAATTACTTAGCAGGAGGAATCATACACCGATCCATGTTGACTGACAGGTTCCTCTGGGAGATTTCTGCTTCTCCCAGCCCCAGACCACCTGTCAGTGCGATGGGCTCACTACAGACAGTGCTCTGAACCTACAGGCAAAGCCTGAGGGTACACTCCACATTAATTAGACAACTTCGTTACTCATTCTCTCTCTCATTTATGTATTTATTTATTTTGAAAAAGAAGCGCTGTAAAGGGCTCCTACCCAACATTGAGTCTCGGCGCCGTCCAGCCCTGCACTTGGCAGCGACACAAGTCCAGCCAAAAGGACGGGGAGAGAGATGAAGGGGTGGTGAAAGGCAGCACGTGGTTCTTCAGGGATGCTGGTGCTGCAATAGCCTCAGCACAGTGGTGAGGAAATTGTCATCTCCTCAGGGGAGAGGCTTCCTCGCCTGGCCTCGATTCTCAGCCCACACAGTCTTGTGTTCTATTAGCTGGATCTGATCCCCGAGGGTTTTTTTTGTTGTTGCTTTTTGTTGTTTAGATGCTGTATTTTATGTTCATTTGATTAAAAGGAGGGGAAAAAAAAGAGGAAAAATGGAAAGGGTAACACTGGGGTTGGAAGCAGAGGACAGTGACATGGATTATGTCGTGAAGGATATAATCTTTTGCCAAACTGAAAGAAAGCCAGTGATTCCAAGCCAAAAAAAAAGAAAAAAATGAGATCTCTTACCAGCACTCCTGCGTGCTGCACCTTTATTAAATCCATCTTTCTCTCCCTTATCTAGAATAGCGTGGAAATTGAGAAAAGGGGACTCGAGAGGTTTCTTATGGAGATCTCTTACCTCAGAGTAATTCATAA
This sequence comes from Ibidorhyncha struthersii, assembly GCA_013398815.1. Taxonomy (NCBI): domain Eukaryota; kingdom Metazoa; phylum Chordata; class Aves; order Charadriiformes; family Charadriidae; genus Ibidorhyncha; species Ibidorhyncha struthersii. The sequence continues at coordinate 208,069 of VZSZ01008626.1, read as the reverse complement.
CGAAAATGTAGTGAGCTGATATGGAATACCTTCTTAGAGAAATTTGCAACTGTTTTGAATATTTATGTACCCATGTCTCTGTGTATGGGTGTATATATAGCTATGAGCAGTGAAATATTTTTATTATACACAGCAAAGGAATTCTTCTTAAGGACTCATCATGTTTGTATGTTTTTTTTCTGATAGAAGGTTGGTTTGTTCATTCACTACTCCTATTACATCTGAAAAACGCAGTACATCTGCGATATTCTTTTTTCTTCCTGATGCCACAGTGCTACACGTTCACCCTTTCCCCTTCGTTTGTCAGAGATAATGCCCGTAAGTCAAATTCTGATCTCAAAGTAAATCTGGAGGAATTTATAAAAGAGATTTACAGTGAGAACAAAATGAATGGCACTTTTGATCCAAAGGTGGCTTACGGCACTTGTGAATCCAGCCGTGGCAGTAGGTGTTTGTGTGCTGACTGACACGGCGTTGGAGAACTGAACTGAAGCTGGAACTTGCTTAGGGGCTTTGGTTCCAGTATTTCATTTTTTGCTCTGACAGCTTTTAAAAAAATGCCGTGTAGGACCAGGAAGCTATGTGACTTTCAGCTGTATCCCCTAATCAGATTCAGAATGCTTTAAATATCGCTGTAAAGTGTGAAATCTCCTCTGGGCTGCTGTTCTTCCTTTGGCACTATTTCCACTGGAAGCCTGCCACCTGCACGACACAAAAATAGGAAATTCAACCTCTGGCCAGATTTTAATGCTTTAAAACAACTCCTAAAAGAGAGAGCATCAGTGAAGGTGAAAAGCAAGCAAGAGAAGAGTGAGACATGACAGAAATTGGAGGATGAAGCAGGCAGAATAAGCAGTACAAAAGACCAGCTAGAAAGATACATCTCAGATGTAAAGTGAGAGAGGAAAAGAAAACAGGAAGCAGGATGGAGGAACGCATAAAGAGAAACAAGAAAAGGGGAGGGAAAAAAACCCAACAAGGAATATGACAAATAGCAGAGAGGGAAAGAGGGAGCAAAGTAGGAGGGGTAAAGGCAGATGATGAAATTGAGGAGCAGACCTGAACAGACAGCGTTGAGAGTCGGCTATTTTTTTTCTCTCCTGTAGCCCCGAGGGAGCGCGGCTTGCTCATCAAGGTATGTATGTGTTCACCCCTGGAACCAGCTAGATCTTATGCTGATGTCAGCAAGAGCTGGCAGCTGAAGACAGAGGTTGTTTCTGTTTAAAGGAACCTCTGCAATGCATACCCATTCCTCCTCGGGGGGCTCTGGCTTTGCCCAAATTGATCCCTCTTGGCAGAGGATGTACTGGACACTACCTCAGTTCACCCTGATGGGACCAGCCAGGGAAAGATTTAGCCCCAGATTTAAATAGTTGATAATGGCAGCTTCACTCCAGTTCCTTTAACCCCAAGAGATCCAAATTCACAGAGACTAGTGAGCCTTGCCTCCCTCTGCTCCCTTTACAGCTGGTTCAAAGCAAGACCCCCTCTTTGCCACTGTGAACCGTTTGCCCTGGAGAAGCCAATTTTTCACCATTTGTTAGGAGGGAAACTTTCACTGGCTCCTCAACTCCAGACACAGGGTGTGTAAACACCTTTCCAGAGCCTGAAGCCATCGCCTGACGTACCTTCAATCTAGCATTCACAGGCAGTTTTTAGCTACACCTTTCCTGGGGGAGGTATGATAGAAGAATTAAGTATCAGTATTATTTATTAACATTCTTTAGAGACGTATCCGAAATGAATTACCATCTTCAGACTAAAACACTGTCATGTGTGCCACTGTGCATGGAAATTTCAGCAAAAGGGCCAGAAATATTTAATGAGCGTTGAGAATGTTCTTTTATTCCTAGCAGTGATCCTTCACACCTCAGATTACCTCCGAGAGAGGCTGAATGGAAAAGGTAGGGAAACTTCTACTTTAAGAGTGTTCTGTGATGAAGCAGAGGACTTACAGAGACTATAGAGCTGAACATTTGTCGTCTCTTAAATTCACTACAAAATTTGCAAGGTAAAGGCTGGGCCCAAACCAAGAGAGTGAATGAGAAGTAGGCAGTAAATGAAAAGATTATTTGATAATTACCAAGCATCTGAAATGAAGTGGTTTGGTAACTTCATTCCAGTCCATAGAGGACAAATATAAAAAATGACCACTACGGTCAAATTTTTCATGATCCTACACACACAACTACTGCTGCTGTGCTATAACCTGCGAGTGTTCTGTGTACAGTCCTCTGTCTTACACGTTTGGAGCCAAATTTGCACAAATTATGGCCCTAGAAAGACTCCTGGACTTACTCACCATCGTGTTACTCCAGGTTCATCACAGAATATCCCTGCTGATGTCAGAGCCATTCTAGCTATGTGAAACCTGAAGGATATGGTGGTGAACCAAGTCTCATGAATGCAATGGATCCCTAAAAATTATATAATGTGCTTAGGTCAGGCTTGTACATGCAAGTAAGCGCAAACCCTTTTAAAACATGTTTTAGGCTCTCTGATGTTATGATGTACTCTAGACGTGGTGCCTCCCTGCCCCAGCCCTTTCTAAAGCAGAATTTCGGTCTCCTGCCTCCACACACCAGTAACAGCAGCGTGCACTGCCAGGAGCCACCGATAACATTTTTGATAGCTTGGGCTGACCCCGAGGCTGAGCAAACACAGGCTGGAGGGGCAGTTCTCACTGTCACCAATCTTACTGTCTTTATTATAGGGTCTGCGAGTATCACTTTTCAAAAGCTCTGTTTTTTTTTTTTCCAGTGCAGTAGCATATAGAAGCCCAGACAGGATTCTGGCCTCATTATACCAAGCATGTTAAAAAACCTCACCAAACAAATTGCCATGAATTGATTTAATTGCGTTGATTTTATTATATCAGTGCAACCCAAGCAAAACAGGTACAGTGTGCTGGAATAATGTGCATTTGTTCCAGTGCAATTTTAGACTTACATAGTTTTCCTTTTCATAAATAGGGATTAAAAGGTGGTTTATCTACAATATAATGATCATCGTCTTTATGGAGTTTTTTAAACACAAGCAGTGACAAAGTGATTACTTAATTGCTGAAGATGCTGGTAATGCAGCAACTGGCATAGATTTGATGTGCGCAACAATGGTTCAAGTATTGACTAAATGGCAAGACTTCATATGGATTTACACAGCAACAGCCTATTGTTAAATAACCTCATACGAGAACATATTTTTTCAGGAACAACTGTAATTTTCTCTGCAGCAAGAATTTTCACACAAAAAGATACTTACAAATTGCTACCATCCCCTTTCACATCTTCTTTAATATGAATAAACTTTTAACAGAGAAGTCATGCATGCCAGAAGATTTATACCATAAGATGTTGAAGATATTATTAGATCTTTAACTTCCGCAAAGCTATCAGCATAGTATCATCTTCAATATCATAATCATACCATGAGCTTTTCCCTAGTACCATGCTATAAAAAAGTCAATTTTAAGGTAATAAGAGACCAAACACTAGCTAGAGAGTGACTGCTTGATGTACAAAGAGACAGTTATATTGCCCATCCCTTCTGACTTAAAGATGTGTTTACTTTAGCTCAGCTGAATTAAAATAGGGTGCAAATAACTTCCAGAATAACTATACTTCTACATGAAATCAAACTTAAAACTAAGAGAATTCAAAATGAAGGTTCATTCATCCCTTTTCTTTCCCTGAAGCATTTTTTTTAAGACTGCTAATATTGATGCCATCAGTTTTGTCATTTAAACTATCTAGGTCATGTGCCATACAAATATTTAGCAGAGACAGATGAGTTTTCTGCCACCGTTTCAGTTGCAGAGATGACATGGGATGGCTCGGCACTTTCACTGGTGTTCTCTTGTGCTTTTATTTGAGGACAGAAAAAGGTGTGAGGAAAATGGCCTTTTGTTCCTCTTCAGCGTTACTCAAGAATAAGACCCATCCTTGCACAGACCCATGGGCACCACAGGTGGCATCACGTGGAAGGCACCCATCCACGTGAATTTTTGAATGCACCATCCCAAGCACCTTTCAGCTCCCAAAATAAAGGTTAGTTGGGAGTTCAGTGGGAAACAGGCCCAACGCTGCTGGGAAAACATCGCGATCTTTAAGCACAGTGGTTTGGGTGATGGCCATGCAGCAGAAGGTCTGGAATGCGACAACCAGAAAGATTACTCGCCTGTTAGGAATAACATTTGTATCTGGCAGTTGCAGTTCCCCCTGCTGATTAGAAACAGTTCTCTCCAAGAATGGTTCCTGCGGGATTACAACATATCCCAGCATTTTGTAACCATCAGGGGGAAGTTCTGTTTTGTTTCTCACAATAGGTATGGACAAAGTAGGCTGTGACAGAGGAAAGGTCAAGAGCAAGACGTTGTTTCAAAATAATTGCTTTCTGAAAGCGGGGAAAGAATATGTTTATTTATACAGTACAGAGAGTGCACTGTGGAAAAGGGCACAAGGAGACACGTTTCTCCACTGCTTCCTGTCTAGAGATTTCATGTAGCATGAGTTCAAGCGCAGGTGAGTCACCTCACATAACTCTGTAATTTTAAAGGGTAGATGTCCAGTTCTGGACTATTGGTGCAAAGCTCTCTTTATAGTCAATGGAGAGAAATGGTCGCCGTAGGAGAGAAAATCATATGCCGGTCTTAGCATGAGATCCATCACCTTCGGCGGGAGCTTTTTTCTCCCCACTGGGGGTTGGGTCTGGGCACCTACTTCCTGTAGATGTCTAACTAAATACCAACAAACCCAGGCCAGCTGCCTCTGCCTGGCATGGCCCGTCCTCAGATGTGCAATCCATACATTTTATTCATCATTTACAGAAGGCTCTATGAGAAGCATAAAAAGAAAGAAAGAAACTGCAATAGAGGAAGAAAGGAAAAGGCAAAGCAAATATGGAAAAAAACAGAAGGCAAGGAAAATTACAATACTGGAAGCAGGATGTGAATGCAGAATGAAATTAGGATAAACGGCCAACCACAAGTAGGAAATACTATACAGTATACACTATACACTTCAAATTGCTGGTGTACAAAATTGCTAGAGATGCAGAAAACTATCTTTTAAAAGTATTAGTACTTTTAAATAAATGTGATGTCCCAGCTAATTGGGTCTTTCATTGCTTTCGTAAGTCGATATCAAGCGCCTTACCTACGTTTTCCTTTTATTTGTCATACCCCAGTATTTCTAGCTGAAATTTTTCTTGACAACTTTGCCTTCAGAATCAGAAAGTTCACCTGTTCACCTGTTTAATTTTCAAAGAAGCCTACATCTTCAGTTATGCTTTTTCACACACTTGGGTAAAGCTCCCCCTTGGGCATATTTTGTTCTCGAAATCCCATCGTTTCTTGACAAAGACAATGCAGCAAAAATAGCTTTGACCACTACAACCCTGACCAGTATCATCTCATTGTCTGCTTGCACTCTGCCATCTACCTGCGTCTAACTGCCGTCTTTTGTTACGTACTTAGGACATGTGCTCTTTGTTCCGGTTGTACAGCATCTTGCAAAATGGCATCCTAGCCTGTGACTGGGGCTCCGGTGCACTAAGATGATACAGGTAATAAACCACCAGTGTTTTGTTTACTGTTGCTGTGCTGCACGTGAGCCACGCTGTACCTGTAACCTTTTGAGCGCAAAAGCACCGCACGGCGCCGGGGTACGAGGTAACACCGCTCTCTCCTGCTTCTCTATCTGCACCCNCATCACGTTCTCCCCCCGCCTCAGGCTAACGGGCCGGTTTAGCCCAAGCTTTCCAACCAGAACCTCACGTTTAGGTTTTTTTCCCCTGTGTCTTCCTCGCTGTAAAGCACGGCCTGGAGCAATTTCTTTGGGAAGGAGAACAAGGCAATCTCGACGCTACAGCG